>JAJPUD010011841.1:0-52377 GCA_023553655.1 Myrmecobius fasciatus
TTAGGAAGATATAATTTCCTTCTTTGTCTCTTTTAATTAAGTCTATCTTTGCTTTTACTTGGTCTGAGATCAGGATTGCTACCCCTGCTTTTTTTTGTTCACCTGAAGCATAATAGATTCTGCTCCAGCCTTTTACCTTCACCCTGTATGTATCTCTATGTTTTAGATGTGTTTCTTGTATACAACATATTGTTGGATTCTGGTTTTTAATCCACTCTGCTATCTGCTTCTGCTTTAAGGGAGAGTTCATTCCATTCACATTCACAGATAAAATAACTAATTCTGTATTTCCTGCCATCTTATTTACCCTAGCTTATGCTTTTCTCTTTCTTATCCCCTTTCCCTCCTCCCTACTATTTTGCTTTTGAAAACCACTTCCCTCAAACAATCCTTCCCCTTTAGAGCCCCCTGCACCCCCTTTTTCCCCCCTTTCCCTCCTGTTTCCTTATAAGTACGTCTATTATTCCCTCTGAGCCAAATCTGATGAGGTGGAGATTAACCCAATTCTCATTCCCCTCCCTTTTCTCCCCTCAATCATTATAGGTTTTCTTTGCCTCTACATGTGATGTAATTTCCCTTATTTTACCTCCTTTTCCTCTTCTTCCAGTGTTATCCCTTTTCTACCTCTAATTTCTTTTTCAGTTTATCATATCATAATAATCATAAAATCACAATAAACATATCATAATAATCATAAAATCACAGTAATCATATCATAATAATCATAAAATCACAGTAATCGTATCATAATCATAATGTAATAATAGATTCATAAAATCAACCCTCATTCTATAAGTATCTATAACATAAATATAGTTCTCAAGAGTTTTTTTTTCTTGTTACCTTTTTATGTTTCTCTTGTGTTCTTTGTTTGTAGATCAAATTTTTCATTCAGTTCTGGTCTTTTCAGTAGAAATAGGTGAAATTCTCCTATATCATTGAATGACCATCTTCTTCCCTGGAAGATAATGCTCATTCTAGCTGGGTAACTTATTCTTGGCTGTAATCCAAGTTCCTTTGCCCTTCAGAATATCTGATTCCAGGCCCTTCGATCCTTCAAAGTAGAAGCTGCTAGGTCCTGTGTGATCCTAATTGTAGCGCCCCGATATTTAAATTGTTTCTTTTTGGCTTCTTGTAATATCTTTTCCTTGGTATGATAGTTCTGGAATTTAGCCAAGATATTTCTGGGGGACTTAATTTTTGGGTTTCTTTCAGGAGGTGATCAGTGGATTGTTTCAAGGAGTATTTTGCCTTCTGGGTCTAAAATATCAGCACAGTTTTCTTTTATGATTTCCTGGAAGATAGTGTCTAGGTTCTTTTTTTCATCATGGCTTTCAGGAAGCCCTATAATCCTTAGATTGTCTCTCCTAGATCTATTTTCCAGGTCAGTTGTTTTTCCTAGGAGATATTTCATGTTTTTCTCTATCTTTTCATTTTTTTGTTTTTGTTCGAGTGATTCTTGAAGTCTTGATGAGTCATTCATTTCCAATTGTTCGATTCTAATTTTTAATGTCTTATTTTCTTCAGTTACTGTTTTTAGTTCCTTTTGCAATTGACCAATTACATTTTTTTGTTCATTGCATTCTTTTTCCATTTTTTTCTATTTTATTTTGCATTGATCTCATTTTGTTTCCCCATGTTTCTTCTAACTCTCTTTTAAGATTTTTTATGCAATCTTCAAAGAAAGCCTTGTGACATGGAGACCAATTTATGTCTCTCTTTGGGGCTTTTTCTGGAGTTGCTTACCTTTAGGGGCCTCAGGATTTGAGGTCTGTTCTTCCCTCTCTCCATAAAAGTTGTCTATGGTGAGAGCTCTTTTTGGTTTTTTATTCATTTTTTTTTTAAAGGTGTGAGGTCTGTTTAGGGCAAAAGTGGGACAGCTGCTTTAATTTGCCCTGGGGCAGTTCTGCTGATTGAGTTATTTCAGGAACTGGGCAGTTCTGCTGATTGAATTATGTCAGGTGCTGGGCAGTTCTGCTTTAGTTCACCCTGGGGCGGTTCTGCTGATTGAATTATTTCAGGTACTGGGCAGCTCTGCTGATTGAATTATTTCTGGTGCTGATCAGTCCTGTTGTTTGATTGATTGCTTTAAGGTGCTGTGTAATGGCAGCTAGTTCCGATGCTCATCAGGGGTTCAGTGGTTCACAATCTATCCCCCTCAAAAGGCAGACCCTCCAAACCACCTGCCCACAATCAGGACAGATTGTTCCAAGAGGCCCGCAGAAGACTCCCAGGTGTGTGAAAAGCACAATGCTCCCACTCTTGTTCCGACTCCTGTTCCAGCTCCCTGCTCCAGCTCCCTGCCCTGGTCTCCCTGTGCTGCAGTCTGGGTTCAGTAGACCACCCCCCTGCCCAATTAAAACAGACCTGTTTTGAGGTTCTTCCAGAGTATCTTCTTCTAGAATCGTGTTGTTCTCCAGATATTGTGGATTTTTTTGCTTCACAATCAGTCTAGAGGCTTCATATGTTGTTGGTTTGAGGGGAGGTTAGAGGAGGTTACAGAGACTCCTGTCTGATCTCCGCCACCATGGCTCCACCCCCGGAAGGACAACCTGGATGTTTCTTTTAGAACTCAACATGTTTTCTTTTTTACAATAATGGCTAAAAAACTCAAAACTAAATTCAGGGCCCAAATGCAGTAATTAGTTCATTGTACGTAGTTGGTAACATTAATTCTTTTTTTCTTTATAATGATCTTTCTTTCTGATCACCTTGAAATTTAAATTATTCCTTTTTATATGATGTTGATTTTGAAAGCTGCTTCAAAATTACTTTGTAAATAGGTGTGATTTGAAATCTAAATAAATAACTTATTGTATGAAAAATTTTCTGGGGTTTATAGGCAAAGTTTTAGATAGTCAAGGTAGAATGAAGAACTAGGGAGGAGGAAAAGGAAGATGTACCTAATTATAGCATCACAAATTTAGAGCTGGAAGAAATTTTAGAATTCATTTATCCCAACTTCTTCATTTCATAAATGGGGGAAGTAGAGCTTGGGGAGGTTAAGGGACTTGTACAAGGTCATATAAATAATAAGAATCAAAGGAGAAATTTGAACTTGGGTCTTCTGATTCCAGGATCAATATTTACTCAATTAAGTATATTTTGAAGACAAAGATATATTCAAGCAGAAATTTAATTAAACAAATATGTATTAAATACCTACTCTATGCAAAATAATTAGGCTTTATAGGAAATGTGAAACAAATGACAGCTTCTGCAGATTATAATTTCTTAGAGGAATTAAACACATATGCCATTTTAATAAAAATGTTTTAGAGAAATGAAGATTAAAAAAAGTCTTGGCTGGGATTTCTGAGGCAGTGTGGTTTAATGGTAAGAGTCTAGAGAGACCTGAAGGCACATGCCATCTCTGCTAATTACTGTGTGACTTCTGGCAATCATTTAACCCTTTCAAGCTCCTCTTGTAAAATAGGTGTCACCAGATGGCTAGTGGATAGATTAAAAATAGGATCTTGCATCAGGGAGGCCCGAGTTCAAATTTAGCCTCAGACACTTATTAGCCCTGTGACCTCAGGTAAATCAAATAATCCCGTTTGCCTCAGTTCCTCATCTGTCAAATGAGCTGGAGAAGGAAATAACAAACTACTTCAGGATCTTTGCTAAGAAAACACCAAATTGGGTCATGAAGCATTGGAGCATGACAAAAATGACAACAACAACACAGAGTTATTGACAGGACCTATGAGCTGATTTATGTAAAGTACGTTGTACTCTCCAAGTGCTATATAAATACCAGTTATTATTTTCTCTATGAAGAATGAGAGGAGTCTTTATGAAGAAGGTGCTATGGTCCAACAGCATGTCATTAAACCAATTGTGAAGTGGGCAGCTCTCTTTCATTTATCTCCCCCTTCATGATCATTCTAGAAAGTCCTGTACCATTAGAAAACTCCTGATATTGTTAATGAAACCTCTCATGGTTAAAAAATTTTTTTTTCATGTTCAGGTGAATTTGGGATGACAAGATCTGTTTTTATCTCTGCTCAATTTCAGATTGGACAGGTCATCTGCTCTATTTCACATATGCAGGGAACTATATCCATGGTTATTATGTGCTTTATCTACATTTTCACTCAATACTAATAATTGCCCTGTAAAGCAAATAGGATAATAATTATTATTTCCATTTCTTGGATGTGGAAAGTAAATATCAGAAGTTTTAGGAACTTGCTTGGGGTCACAGATTGTAAGTAGCCTAGCATAATTCCAATGAAGTTCTTTTAACTCCTAGTTCAATGCCCTCTCAAGCATATCATCATATGGATATGCAGGAAATCATTGATGATGTTTTCTACAATTGGAATAACTCAAAATTTCCTGTCTATTTTTATCTGTCTGTATATATTTACATACCTTTCATTCAAGGTCCACTTCAAGACCTAAACTTTAGGGATGAATGGGACTTAGAGACTGTACTGTAAACAGCCCTCCCACTTTATTACTTTACATATAAGCCAAGTGAGACTCAAGGAGATAAGATGACTTATTACATAGGTAATAAGGAGTAGAAACAAGAATTGAATTTCTGAATGAAAATCCAGTGATCTTTCTACTATACCACACTGAACATTCTAGCCTACATCGATAACTCTATTATTGGAAATCCTATAGCCTTCATCATCAATAGACCATTGCTGTACATTTAATTGGCATTCAATAAATACCTTGTTGCATTGAACTGAACTTCATTGATTAGATCTTTCTAGTAGTAGAATTCACAGAAGATTGCAAAAGTTAGAGCAAACAGGTAATTTTCTTTCTTTAATAAGTTTATATAGCACAGACAAAAAGAGAACTAATGCTTTCTCCCTTCCCAAAGAACTTTTTCCTTCTTCATGATCCCCGTATATTAAAGCTAAGGGATAGCAATGTTTCACAAGCGTTGTCCTAAGTCCTAATACCATTCTAGAATCATAGCTAACAATGTTTGTGCTTGAGATAAGTATAACTTAGCAGACCCTCAAACCAACTTTGGAATGGGAGTGACACTATGGAATAAAATCATGTGCCAATGGAGGAGAGACTCCTAAGATTAACCTCAGAGAGGAGTTCCTGGGTCCCACGAATTTGTTGTTGTGAGTGCTGCCATCAGGAGAGGAGCTCATCATCTGGTGTGTTGAGTTTTTGATAAGGATCAAAAAAGGGATTACTCTATAAGGTAAAATAACAAGTATTTTTACTAACTAGTTTCTACAATGAGAAAGGAGTAAAATTCTATTAAAATGTAATTATAAGACATTTCAAATGAGTATATTATTTTAAAATTATCATTTAAAATTTGGGATCTTCTAAGTTTTGGTTCCCTAATCTCCATGTCCTATTCTAGTTATAATTCTGACCCATTCTTATGCCTTTTGAGGAAGGGTGGTGAGAGTTAGACCCCACTTATACAAGTGGAATTGACAACCATTTATTAAGCACCTACTATGTGCCAGTAACTAGGCAAGTCAACCTAGTTGAAACAGCAAGTCATCTTGAAAAGAGATAAGAGCATATGCTAGGCAGGTCAAACCACAGCTAAAACCTTGACCACCCAATTTCTCCTCTGATAGTTCCATCACAGTGCCTGTAGCCATCGTCCACTCCCACCTCCAATCCTTTGAAGAGAGGTAGCCTGGTAATTGCTATTGCAGGTACTATAGCTGTAGCTATAGAAAGTCCAGAAAAAATTCATATCACTAAAGTCCTTAGAATTGTCAAATAGTTCAACATCAGAAAGTGATTGCAATTTTATCAGTAGAAATAATACTAAGGAAAGGGGAAGGGAACTTTCCATTAAACAGCTAAAGAAAACCTTCCATGTTTTGTCTCCCTCATTAGAAAGTGATCTCCTTGTGATCAGAGATTACACTATTTTCTGTTTGTATCACCAGCACAGTGTTTTGCACATAATAAATGTTTAATAAGTGAATTCATTAATTCTTTCTTTCATTCATGAGTACATGCATGCATACATTCAGTGTACTAAGTGCTGGAGATAAAAAGAAAGGAAAAGTAGTCCTTGACCTCAAGGAGTTCACTAACTTCCCTACTGCAAAGACAATTGGATATTAGATAGAAAGGCACCAGAATTAAGGGGGAGTCATAAAAACCATAAAGAAGATGAGTTTTTGCTGAGATTTGAAGGAAGTCAAAGACACTAGGAGGAGGAGATGATGAAGATTATAGAAGAATTGATTAAAACCTCAACTCTAATATTCATTTGCTGCATAATATCTAGCAAGCTTAGAAACTTTACTAAACCTCAGTTTCCTCATTTTTAAAATTGGGATAATAGTTCAGGGGAAAACCTTTGAAAACTACAAAGCACTACATAAGTGTCAGCTTTTGTTGTTGTTACTATATTCTGCCTTGTATAAGACATTTTTGGTATGTTTTTATTGTCTCCTCTATTTGATTAAAGTTTCTTGAGGGCAGAAATTATATTGCTTTTTATTATTTTTTTTTATCTATGACATCAAGTAGAATGCCTTGTGGGCAGTAGAAACTTAATGTTTGTTCCATTGTTGATTTAAATTGACTAAGTTGGCTTTCACATTCTTCCTGGCTAAGGACTTCTCCCAGATGCCCCCTCTTCAGTATCTTCCAGTGTGTTAAGTGATCCTTTTGGATCTTGTGCTTGCATCTCTGTATAAGAAAGCCTAACTTCTTGCAGCATAATTTTTTCCAAGTCTTTTTCTGGCTCTTAATTACCCCCTAGTACTCCCTACTGGAGCACTATTCTGCTAGTTATTCCTTGGTCGAATGCATTAGGAATTTATAGGTTAATAGAATTAGAAGGTACTTTAAAGATTATTAAATATAAACCCCTTAATTTAGAGGTGAGAAAGTTAAGGACCAGAGAGATGAAATACTTGCAAAAGGTCCCACAAGGAATGTCGGAGCTAGAATATAAACTCCTTGAGGATAGAGATCATTTCATTTTTATTTTTGTATTCACAACACTTAGAACCATTCATGGCATATTATACAAGCTTAATTAATGTTTGTTTATTGACCGAATGATAATACATACATAGAAATATTGCATGTTTATTCTTATGAATTGGGAGGGGAGTATCTTGTATTGATTTTGAGGTTCAGTGAGAAGAGGGGCCTGTGTCTACTCCCCTTTATGATGAAGAAGGGCATGGACGTGCCACTTGGGTCATATCTAACATAGGTTGACACTTTCCATTTTAGCCCTGGCCTTTACTCTTTGGCAGTTCTGGCTGCTAGTGCTGTGGCTCTGAACTATTTCATTTTTAACAATGAATATTTCATTTTTAATAAGCATCACAAAAGTAGACATATCAGTCTCTTTAAGCAAAGTGTTAGAAGATACATAAGGTCCAAAGTTGACCTTTAAAGACTTTGAACACTTTTAAAGTTCATGTTTAGCCTCCCTCCTCACTCTGGCTCTTGTGACATCATTTCATTTTTTGTTGCTGATGAAAAGATTTAAAATTCAGGCTTGGGTTTCTCTTTAAGTATACTTTAAAATCAGTTATATGCCAACATTTCATTGAATTTTTTTTTTTTTTTTGCTTTTGATATTGGACCTTGGAACTTTTCTTTGGAACAAATTCCCTTTTCACTTTCAGTGCCTTTATTTGAGATCTGTTTTAATTTCAATGGTTTTATAGCTTTCAATGTTTAATGCTAATATGCTAATTTTCTTTCTTGTATCTATCTTAATTTACTTCTTCTGCGCTATACTTCTGCATGAATGATTATGTTCTAACTAATAATGCCTCAAGACTTCACTAGCTCATAATGTTTTACTATATACAGCATCAGTTATTCAGTTGGTGTGCTGCCAGTACAATGTTCTAGTTTCTTTTAAGAGTTGATATGGCTTTCCAAAGTATCCAATTCACTACCAGAGTTCTGATGAGGTACTGGAAAGTCTTTGGCTGCTAAGTATAAGTTGCTCATCAAATAAAGACAAAAAAATATTGGACTTGGAAGCAGGAAATTTGAATTATAGTCACACTCTGATATTTATAACTTATGGGGTCTTAGATAAATCACTTAATTTCTTGGTGTCATTTCTCTCTCTCTGTCTTTTATGAAATGAAAAGGTTAAAGCAGATGATCTTAACGGTCCCTTTTAGTTGTCATGCTATCTTCTATGTTCCAAGGTTTCCTCAAGCTCTGACAATCCGTGATCTAAGTTTCACAAGAATTTGAAAGCCTTACAAATACCTTTAATAAACTAATAATTTAAGTTACATGGCACAGTGGGTAGAATATTGGACTTAGAATCAAGATCTGAGTTCATTTCTGGCCTCAGACATTTACTAGATGTGTGGCCGTGACCAAATCTTTTAACCTGTCTGCCTCAGTTTCCTCCCTTGAAAATTATATAATAGTATCTATATTACAGAGTTGAGACAATTAAAATGAGATTTGAAAAGTATTTTGAAAATAAATCTTTATTCAGTAAATACCAACAGTCTTAATATAGTTTTAATCTGTTCTTAAACTGAACTAAAACTTTGGGGACATTCTGAATAAAGAAAAAAAGTACAGTTTTAAGACTAGATTAAAACTACATTAAGACTTTAGGAATATATTGAATAGAGATAAAAGTTTTCAAAATGTAAGAATAATTTAAGATAGTTCTAAGAATAGATTAAAACTTCATTAAGACTTTGGAAACATATCTATGCTTATTATTGTTTATTCTGTTTAGCACAAGGGAGAGTTAACTTTACATTTTAAGCTAAAAATGATATGATCTGCCATTAAAAAAAGATATCATCAATGGTGGAAGTGACATCATCAGCACCGTTTATACTAATGATGTTTGTTCAATTTGTTTGTTTCTTCTTCTGGTGAATAGTGAAAGCCTTGGCATAGAATTGGGATCATACAAAGAGGAAGAAAGATCACAATGTTGATGAAAGAATAGATGTTGGATTCATTATCATGTTCTTATAAGATGATAGAAGTGAGTGATGAATACTTAAGCCATAAAAGAGAAATTGCAAAATGGAGTCTGTCAACAATCAAAAGGCAGTATCTATTGAGAAGTGGGGTTGTGTATGGTATGCAGGAAGATGGTCTACCATTGAAAGTGATGAAATGGGTGGAAGTATGAGAGTCATTAACAAGATGTATGGATGACATAAAACAACAAGCAGACAGTGATGAGCTTTTAGGTAAGGAATTGTTAAAGGTAGAAAAAGATGTTAAGCCCCTTTGAGATTCCTCAAAAACAACTAGACAGGAAAAAAAGGAAAATAAAAAAATGAGATTAGTATTTTTATACAAAAGGATAAATGACTCTTTGTGTACATATACACATATAAGGGCTGGTGTAATTTCTCTAAATAAATTTTGAAAATCATTATAATGCCAAATAGATTTTCCTTGGGTAGGAAGATTTTTGAAGAGTGGCATGATACACCATGGGACCATGAATAGAGAAACTGGGTTAAAATTTTGCCTTTGAGGTTTATTACCCATATAATTTTGAGCAAGGTATTTGACCTCCCCAAGCCTTAACTTTCTTCTCTGTATAATAAATGTTGGAATAAATAACTAAATACATGCATGTATCTATGCTTATATATGTGTCTGTGTAAATGTATCTCCGTATATACATACTTATGTATATACATATGTATTAATGTATATACATACATATACATGTATACACACCCTGGTGCCAGGCACTAGGGATACAAGTAAAAGAATGAAGCAATTTCTATTCTCAATGTGCTTAAAGTTCTAACTGGAGAGATGAGTATACATGAAAATATTGATAGCATAATGTAAAATTAATTCAGATTTGCAAGCAAATATAAATCGAATACAAGGTAATTTGAGAGAGTAGGCACTGACAGCGTTTAGAGTGTGTGTGTGTGTGTGTAATCAGGAAAGGTTTCATACAGAAGATAATGCCCTATATATATTAAAAGAAAGAGGGACAATAAGGACAATAATGAAAACCAGAAAGGAGACCAGTTTGGTTGTATCACAGAATGAGAAGGGGAAATAATGTTCAGTGAGTATGAAAGGTTATAAGGAGGGGAAGGAAAGAAACATTTATATGGAACCTATGGTAGGCCAGGAATTTTTTTTTTTTTTTTTTTTTGCTGAGGCAATTGGGGTTAAGTGACTTGCCCAGGGTCACACAGCTATGGAAATGTGAAGTGTTTGATGCCTGATCTGAACTCAGGTCCTCCTGACTTCAGAGCTGATGCTCTGTTCACTGCACCAACTAGCTGCCCCTGTATGCCAGGAATTTATAAATATTATCTCATTTGATTATCACAACAATTCTATGAAGTAGATGTATCTTCATTTTATAGTTGAGAAAAGGGAGGCAAACAGGAGTTAACTGCCTTGCCCAGGGTTATGTAGTTAGTAAGCAAATGAGGCTAGTTTTGAACTCAGGTCTCCTTGACTTCAGGCTCTGGGCTTCCTCCCCTGGTTGCTAGTTGCCTCTGGGATCTAAGCAAAGGAGTTCGTATTGAATCCTAAAGACAATAGAAATCTATTTGAGTTGGTTGAGTAAATCATATGATTAGATCTGCAGTTCAGGAAAAAGGCAGTAATGTGTAGAATGAACTGGAAAGTTCAAAGACTTGAAATAAGGAGAGTAATTAAGAGGAGGCTGCAATAATTAAGGAAAGAAGTGATGAGGGTCTGAGCTAAGATGGCAGTTCTGTGACTGGAGAGAAAGGGCCTGATATAAGAGATGTTGTGAAGGGAGAAAGGGCTGTGTATATTGGGATCAAGGAGAGTAAGTGCCCAAGATAGTGTGACTATATTATGAACCTTAAATGCTGAAAGAAGAGTGGTATCTTTACAGAAGAGGCAACTTGGAAGAGGGAAGGATTAGGGAGACAGATAATAAAATCAGACTTAGACAAGCTTAGTTTAAGATGTCTCTGAGACATTTAGTTTGAAATGCCCAATAGATAATTGATGATATGGGATTGATGTTTAGAAGAGGGAAAGGTACTGAATAAATAGCTATGGGAGCTATCTTCATAGAGAAGATAGTTAGGCCTATAGACCTAATGAGATTATCAACAGAGATTTTTAGAGGGAGAAAAGAGCCCAAAGAACCATGGGGAATGCCCAACAAAGGATATTGAGAAGGAGCAATCAGGCAGGCAGAAAGTGACTAGTATACAATGTAACTTGGCTGCCCAACTGCAGCCATAACAAATTTACAAGGTATGTTTCTTATTTAGTATATTACACTAGGCTCTCTGAGATCACATTTTGTACATCAGGATTGAGGTCTTTATCTTGTCCCCTACCAAGCAATTAAAGGACACACCTTATGTACTGGTAAATCAAAAGCATACTATCTAATACAGCTACAAAGTCAGACTGGTTGATGAAGATTTTGGCAGCTGCTAAGCATAATTTTCAGAAGGCTTGCTCCTTAGGAACTTGTCCTTTATCAATTTGCCAACTTGCTGAATTTAAACAGTGACTCATGTTCATGTAAATTTCTTCTTAGAACATAATTACAGTGACATTGACTATACTATGCATGGGATGTGACCTGGAATTTGAAAATATTATTTCCTTTCAGGGTCAAAATTCCAATCAATAGTTTATTTCTCAAGAAGGAGGAAAGTGAAACGTTGTAGCAGAAGCTCCTGGGAATTAAAGGAAGACAATGTTCTCAACTTTGAATACTAACCTTAAACTATATATATATATATATTTTTTTTTTTTGGAACAGCTCTAACCATATTTAGTCTTTTAATGAAAAAGTCATTGGGAATTAATTTCCTGTAAGTTTGACTAGAAGGGTCAATTTTCTAAATGGAAGAGTTACTAGAAGAGCAAACTATTATGATTAGTAGCAGTTCTTAGATTCCCTTTAAACCTTAAAGCATTGGTATGGTGAATTGATGGGGGGCCTTGGAGTTCAAAAAACCCATAACTATGGGCAAGTCACTAAGTGTCTGAGTGCCCCAGGTAATTCCCTAAAGCCATAAATTACAGATAAATTGGTTATTGATTAGACTGATGTAATCATAGGTCTGGACCAAAAAGCATATTTATTATTTCATGAAATTTAAGATATTTTAGTGGCTATTTAAAAAGGCTATGAGGAAACCTCCACAGAACTGAAGATGACTGGGCAACTGGTTGTTGCAGTGGGTAGCTTGGGCCTGGAGCCAATGTGGCCTCAGATCTTACTAGCTGTGTGACCCTGGGGAAGTCATTTAACCCTGTTTGCCTCAGTTTCTTTATTGTAAAATGAACTAGAGAAAATAATGGCAAACCACTCCAGTATCTTTGTCAAAAAACTCCAGAGGGGCCACAAAGAGTTGGACAAGACTGAAATGACTGAAAAATAAGAAAGTGTGAGAAAAGCATTATAGTGGAAAGAACACTGGAAAGGGGTCTGAATCTTAACTCTATTCCTTGTGGTCACTCATTTGAACTTGGGGTAATTAATAAATTCCTGGACTTCAATAATCCTCATGCATAGAATGGAATGAGTGTATTCTAATATATGATTTTTGAGCTGTCTTTTATCTGTAAATACTATGAATGGTGAATTAAAATATTTTAAAGTATTGTGGCAATGGTAACTATTAAAATACGAAAACTAATTAAATAAACCTTCAAACAACATAATATACTCATCCTGAAAACAAGAAGAGCATGATATTATTGATATTAGTTAACTGACACAAACACAATATTGATTAATTTAAATAACCTAAAAAGAACAGGAAATTATTGATACATAAATACAATATTAACTCATCTAATTAACACATCAATATTCAGATTTCTCATTCAGTTAATCTGGATTTTTATATTTTAAAAAGTCTCTTCATCTTATTTAAATTATTGGCTTTGCCAATATTTAATTGGATGAATTAGTTTCTAATAATTTTCTTTATTTCTTCTTTATCTGTTATGAATTATACTTTTTTACTTTTGATATTGACGATTTAATTTTCCTCTCCTTTTTTATTATCAAACTAACCAATGGCTTATACTTTTCCTTTCCTCTCCTCTCCTTTTTTTTAAATTATCAAACTAACCAATGGCTTATACATTTAATTCACATAAAACTTAATTTCTTGTTTTTATTAATTCCAATAGTTGAGGTTTTTTTTTTGGTTTTTAATGCTTTCTTGGTTTTTAGAATTTCAATCTTTGTGTTTATTTGGATTTTTTCCCTTCAAATTATTCATTTGTATATCCAATTCATTGATCAATTCTTTTTCTATTTTATTGACAAAAGTGTTTATAAGTATACATTTTCCCTTAAAGACTGTTTACAATACATCTCATAAATTTTAATATGTTATCCCACTGGTGTAGTTGTATTTCATGATTTGTTCCTTGATTTATCATGTTCTTTAGGATTATATATTTTACTTTCCAATTACATTTGAATCTTTTCCTGAAATATACATTATTGATTATGGTTTTACTCAATTCTTATTTAAAAAAAAAGATGCTGAATACTTTCCTTTGCCTTATTGATTATGATGTTTTTTATGCCTTTCCATATGATCAATTTTTGTAAAGGCATAGCACACATCTCTGAAATTTTTGTTAATATTTAGTAACCATTAGGGATCTAATCCAAGGCAAATTGGTGGTACAGTGAATAGAGTTCTGGGCCTGGCATCAGTAATACTTGAGTTGAAATCTGACCTCAGAAGCTTACTGGCTGTGTGACTCTGAACAAGTCAGTTAACTCTGCCTCTGTTTCCTCATCTGTAAAATGAACTGGAGAAGGAAATGAAAAAACTACTTTAATATCTTTGTTAAAAAACAAAAAAACAAAACAATAACCAAATGGAGTTATGGAGAGTGAGACATGAAGAAATAGCCAAATAACAACAGGGGATTTAATGTATTGAACTTTTCTAAAATTCTATTGAGACTATTTACTTCTCTGTGCTTATCTTTTTCTTAGATTTTTTTAATGTTTTAAATAAACACATGGAGACCCCTCCCAATTATTATAATTTTGTATTTCTTCACATAATTTAATTAGCTTTTTCTTTAATTACTTAAGTGCTATGTCATTTTGTACCTTGTAAGTATTTCTTTTTTGTATTTATACTAAGTATTTTTATTATGTAATTAATTGTTGTTGTTGTTTGTTCTTAGTTTTTGAAGAGGACAATGACATCAGGGAGGTGATGCCATGACATGCAAGTGAATTAGATTTAAATGAGGGAGGGCTGTGCAAGGTCACCTGCCTCACTTTCCCCTCCAGAGCAATCTCAGTCCAGTGGCCAGATATAGATCAGAATGACTGGAAATGGCCCTGGATGCTATGGGAAACCTTGACCTTTTAAAGTTAGGATTTTCAACAGGTCTCAGTTTGACTGAGGCTGCACCCATTTAGTGATTAAAGCTAAGCAATTGAAGCAAACAATATTCTCTTTCACCTGGTAAAAAGATCTAAAAAATAAATAAATTGCCCTATTTTTGAACATAAGGTAATTTTTCTACGTATCATTTTTAACCACCTCTGTTTTTACTGATGCTTTGTATGAGATCACAATTGCCACTGACTT
Organism: Myrmecobius fasciatus; assembly: GCA_023553655.1. Classification (NCBI taxonomy): domain Eukaryota; kingdom Metazoa; phylum Chordata; class Mammalia; order Dasyuromorphia; family Myrmecobiidae; genus Myrmecobius; species Myrmecobius fasciatus. The sequence continues at coordinate 14,541 of JAJPUD010011841.1, forward strand.
TTTTCAGTTCACCTAAAGTATAACAAATTCTGTCCCAACCCTTTGTTTTAACTCTTCTTTTTCTTTTTTTTAAAGTCTGTGTTTTTTTTGAAATACCACATTGTTAGATTCATGTCTATCCTGCTTTTCCCCATATCTAACTATTCTTTCATATTTTCCTGCTATGTATTTTATCATGTTAATCAAACTAACTTAGGTATTCTTTAAAGCTATATGCTTGACTCTTCTTATCTAAAAGAGATTATTAACCATTTTTGTGATATGGACCTTTTTCAGCACTTTATTGAGTCTATGAATTCCTTCTTAGAATAAATTTAAAAAAATTCATAATAGAAGGTGATACTAAATTTTAATCAAATGTTGGTGACATAAATATGCAATTTTTCCCTATCTAAATTCACAGTCTCCCTGAAACCTATCCTTAAAAGTCTAGTTTAAGAATGCCATAATCTATACTATCTTGTTTGGTGATCTCACAGCTCCCATTATCATTTTAAATATAGATGGATCTTGAATCTATATATCTACTTCTAATTTCTCTCTTGAACTCATTCCTACATCACCAACTATCTATTAGCTATTTTAAACTAAGCATTTCATAGGCATTTCAAATTCAATATGTCCAAAACACAATTCTTTAAATTTTCATCAAAACTCTTTTGTCTTCTCAAATTCCCTATTACTGTAGAAAATTAGAACATCTTAACAGTTACCTAAGTTTACAATCTTTGTATCTTCTCTGAGACCTTATTGTCATTCCACCAATAACCAATCTGTTGCCAGATATTCTCATTTCTACTTTCAAAACATCTCTCCATAAATATGGTCATCATTCTAATTTAGAAACTTATCACATTTCACTTGGATTCCTGCAATGGCCTTGTAAATTGTGTCCTTGTATTATGTTTTTCCTCAGACCAATCCATTGTCCCATTACTTGCCAAAATGATTTTCATTTCATGTAAATCTTTTTTTCTGAAATCTTTCTCCTCATCCTTTCTTATAACATAATAGTATTCCATTACATTTATATACCACCACTTGTTCAGCCATTTCCCAATTAATAAGCATTCCCTCAATTTCTGATTCTTTGCTACCACAAAAAGAACTGCTATAAATATTTTTGTACACAATCTCTTTGAATTATCTCTTTGGGATGTAAAACTAGTAGAGGTATTGCTGAATCAAAGATTATGCAGTTTTATATTTCTTTGGGCATAGTTCCAAATTGCTCTCCAGATTGGTTGCATCAGTTCACAACTCCACCAACAATGCATTAATGTACCAGTTTCCCCACATTTTGTCCAACATTCAATATATATACTTTTTATTTCATATTAGCCACTCTGATATGTGTAAGGTCATATATAAGAGTTGTTTTAATGTGCATTTCTCTGATCAATAGTGATTGAGAGCATTTTTTCATATGACCATAAATAGGTTTGATTTCTTCATATGAAAATTGCCTCTTCATATCCTTTGACCAATTATCAGTTGAGGAAATGATTCCTCTTCATATCCTTTGACCAATTATCAGTTGAGGAAATGATTTTCCTTAATTGTAAGTCTGAGCATCTAATCCCCTCATAGTCAATAAATTCCAATGGCTATTCCTATTCCTATTACTTCCAGGATCAAATATAAAGTTCTTTGACAATTAAAACTCTCTTGTCCGTTTGATCTTCTCCCTCATTTCTTTAAACCTTTCATTTTTTTGGCTTTCTTCAAGATTCTGCTCAAATCTCACTATCTGTTGAATGTTTTCTCTGGTCATCCAGCTGCTAATGTTTTCTTCCTTGAGATGACATTTCATATACTCTCTATATATCTTATCTTACCTAGTGATATCAAGAAGGCATATAGAGGGTAGATGGCTAGCCAAAAAGACTTGTTTTCATTTCCCACCTTTGACACAAACCTGATTTTGTGAGCCTGAGAGAATCATTTAGCTTCTCAATGCTATAGGTAATTAAAGTTATTAGTTTCTTTTTTTTTTAAATAAAGCTTTTTATTTGCAAAACATATGAGTGACCTTTCAACACTGACCTTTGCTAGAAAACTTTTTTTTCCCCAAGCTTTTCCTTTCCCTCCCCCCGCCACCCACCCCTGGATGACAGGTAATCTAATACATGCTAGATAGGATAAATTATATGACAAGTACAATACATGTATACATATCTATACAGTTATCTTACTGCACAAGAAACATCAGATCTAGAAAGAGAAGAAGAAAAAAACAACCTAAGAAGGAAAACAGAATGCATGGAAATATTCACAGAAAGCGTTAAAATGCTGTGTTGTGGTTCACTCTCAGTTCCTACAGGCCTCTCTCTGGATGTATATGACTATCTTCATCGCAGCACAACTGGTTTGAATCACATCATTGTTGAAGAGAACCATGTCCATCAAAATTGATCATCGTATAGTCTTGTTGCTGTGTATAATGTTCTCCCGGTTCTGCTGATTTCACTCAGCATCAGTTCATGCAAGTCTCTCCAATCCTCTCTGAAATCCTCCTGTTGGTCATTTCTTACAGAACAATAATATTCCATAACATTCATATACCATAATTTATTCAGCCATTCTCCAAATGATGGGCATCCTTTCAATTTCCAGTTTCTTGCCACCACAAAAAGGGCTGCCACAAACATTTTTGCACATGTGGGTCCCTTTCCCTCCTTTAAAATCTCTTTGGGATATAGGCCCAGTAGAAACACTGCTGGGTCAAAGGGTATGCACTGTTTGATAACTCTTTGAGCATAGCTCCAAATTGCTCTCCAGAATGGTTGGATCCGTTCACAGTTCCACCAACAATGTATCAGTGTCCCAGTTTTCCCACATCCCCTCCAACAGCTATCATTATCATTTCCTGTCATTTTAGCCAATCTGACAGGTGTGTAGTGGTATCTCAGAGTTGTCTTAATTTGCATTTCTCTGATCAATAGTGACTTGGAGCACCTTTTCATGTGACCGGAAATAGTTTCAATTTCTTCGTCTGAAAATTGCCTGTTCATATCTTTTGACCATTTGTCAATTGGAGAATGGCTTGAATTCTTATATATTTGAGTCAATTCTCTATATATTTTAGAAATGAGGCCTTTATCAGAACCTTTGAATGTAAAAATATTTTCCCAGTTTACTGCTACCCTTCTAATCTTGTCTGCATTCATTTTGTTTGTACAAAAACTTTTCAACTTGATATAGTCAAACTTATCTATTTTGTGATTAATGATGACCTCTAGTTCTTCCTTGGTCATAAATTCCTTCCCCCTCCACAGGTCTGAGAGGTAAACCATCCTATATTGTTCTAATTTGTTTATAATATCATTCTTTATGCCTAGATCATGAATCCATTTTGACCTTATCTTGGTATATGGTGTTAGGTGTGGGTCAATGCCTAATTTCTTCCAGACTAGTTTCCAATTATCCCAGCAGTTTTTGTCAAATAGTGAGTTTTTATCCCAAAAACTGGGGTCTTTGGGTTTATCGAACACTAGATTACAATTGTCATTGAGTATTTTGTTCTGTGAATCTAACCTATTCCACTGATCCACTACTCTATTTCTTATCCAGTACCAAATGGTTTTGGTGACCACTGCTTTATAATATAGTTTTAGATCTGGTGCAGCTAGGCCACCCTCATTTGCATTTTTTTTCATTAATTCCCTTGAAATTCTTGACCTTTTGTTTTTCCAGATGAATTTTGTCGTTATTTTTTCTAGTTCAGTTAAATAATCTCTTGGGAGTTTGATTGGTATAGCACTAAATAGATAGATTAGTTTAGGTAGTATTGCCATCTTTATTATATTCACTCGACCTATCCAAGAGCACTTGATGTTTTTCCAATTGTTTAGATCTGACTTTATTTGTGTGGAGAGTGTTTTGTAGTTTTGCTCATATAGATCCTGACTTTCCCTTGGCAGATATATTCCCAAATATTTTATACTATCGATAGTTATTTTGAATGGAATTTCTCTTTGTATCTCTTGCTGTTGCATTTTGTTGGTGATGTATAAAAATGCTGATGATTTATGTGGATTTATTTTGTATCCTGCAACTTTGCTAAAGTTGTGGATTAATTCTAATAGTATTTTAGTTGATTCTCTAGGGTTCTCTAAGTAGACCATCATATCATCTGCAAAGAGTGATAATTTGGTTTCCTCATGACCTACTCTAATTCCTTTAATCTCTTTTTCTTGTCTTATTGCCAAGGCTAGCATTTCTAATACAATATTGAACAGTAATGGTGATAGTGGACAACCTTGTTTCACCCCTGATCTTATTGGGAATGGTTCCAGTTTATCACCATTACAAAAAGTTATTAGTTTCAAAGAAGGCATCGGACCTGCATTTGTAAAATAATTTTTCTCACCTGTGGGTTCTTCATACTAATTGTTGTGCCACAGTTCCCTTAATTGCTCTGCTCCAATTTCCCTGAATTGTTCTGCCTCAGTCTCTCTGGTGGCAACCCCCCTTCCTGGCCGTTAGAACTGAGATAATTGGGGCTGCAGAGTTATGGTTACAAGCATTCCAAAGAGATATAAAACTCCAGAAGGCTTATCTCCAATGTTTGGGCATCTTTCTAGTCTCAGACTCAGTGTCTCCTAGCTCCTGATCAGAATTTATGATCCTTCCTCCATACCCCCAACCTGTCAGAACTGAATTTATGGTTCTTTCCTGGAACTTCTAACCCCCAGGGCTCTCCCTTTCCTTCTGCCTTTGTTTCCCTGAGTGCTGGAGTCCTGTAAGAGTCCCTGGAGCCCCTCACTCCCTGCTGGATACTTTGAAACAAGAGTCCTATCCAGATGGCTGGCTAATATGGCTGCCAGTCCAAACTCTCCACTACTATCAATAAACTATTAAAAATCTCTAATCTCTATACTGCCTCACTTTCTCTGTGCATTACACAATGAAAACACAATTTGTATACCCTATCCTATAGATCTAGTTATTTATAAATCTCCCCTAATAAAATGTGAGTTCCTTCAGAGCAGTGACTGTTTTTGTCGTGTATCTTAATCTTTAGTACAGTACCTAGAATATAGTAGGTACTTAATCAATGCTTTTGACTAACTCATCACTTGTTTTCTCCTCCCCTAAATAATGCCTAATCAGAAGTTGCCTCTGTCTTCTACTGTAGTCAAAGTAATAGAATCTCAGAAAAACAACCTCAGACTTCTTTCTGGAACACAGTATTCTTTTCAGCTGTAGCATCTGCCTTTTGACAGAATTGCCAAGATCCCATATGTAGCATTACCTACTTTGAGTTTTTTTTTTTCCTGAGCAAAGGAGGCATATGAAAACTGCCATAAGGAAGAAAAAGAATCAGCAGCTTTGCAATGGGTACTTTTCTATCTTTTTGTTCCCTCTCCTGAAATCCTACTTAAAAACAATGCCTTTGAGGTTCCTAATTCTATAAAATAAGGACTCCTTTTCTCTTATTTTTGTTTTCTGTGAATCACCATCACTTGAAATTCTGGATTATAATTAGGACAGTCAATATGCTAAGGTCCCATGGGTATTTATGGCTATATAAGCAAATGTTATGAATTCTCTAGTACATCCTGTCAGGTATGTTAGACTGAACAAGACAACCTTCTGGACTGACTATTTCAGGACCTGACAAGTCCCCTTATTTAAACACAGACACACTTACATTTACACACACACACACACACACACACACACACACACATACACACACCCCTCAGTGTCTACCTTTGACTAGACAACATGGATAGAATGTTGAATTTACAGTCAGAAAGTTCTTCAGTTGCATCTGACTTCAGATATAGTTTTCTTGGCAAAGATACTGGAGTGATTTTGTTATTTCCTTCTCCAGCTCATTTTACAGATGAGGAAACTGAGGTAAAAAGGGTTAAGTTACTGGCTCAGGTTCACATAGTATCTGATTTTGCAGTCAGAAACATGTCCCCAGAGTTCTATCTACTTTGCCACTTGAAGACCTAGCCTCAAATCATATGGTTTGGTTATGGATAATCCCTCTATCTCCCTGATCTTTAGTTTCCTTATTTTTAAGATGGGAATTATAATGTACCATATTCACAGGATTGTTGAGTCTCAGTTAAGGTGATGTATATAAAGTACTTTGGAAATTTCTAAGTATTATATGAATGCCTGCTACTCTTATTACGAAAACTTAAAAGATCAAAAAGAACATATAAAAAGGAAGATGAATATTTTTATTTGCTGTTTCTTTCCTTCAAACTATTCCAATTTGACTGGAATCTGTTTTTTAACCAGATAAATAAAATTCTAGCAGAAAGTCAGCTAGCTAACCTGTACAAGAATTAGAAATCACTTCACTTATTTTGAAGGATATCTATTCACAATATTAGATTGATAGATGGTCAAAGGAAAATTTTGTTGGACTCTCTTGTATGAAGCTATTTTTTTCTTTTTTTTGAGCTACAACTTATTTTCATTAACCTCTTCAAATAAAATTTTATCCAGAATAATTTCCACTTTGGGACTGAATCTACATGGTAATTGTATGGATGATAGCAGAAAATAAGCACACAATAGATACTAAATGATTCTTGAATTCATGAGATTTCCTTCACCCCTAATGATCTTGGTTGAAAATTGATGCAAATGACAATAAATATTCATGATAATAAATATTCACATTGCTACCATGCCTTACAGTTTATAAGATTCTTTCCTCAAGACAACCTTGAGAGAAGGTAGCTAGTGCAAATTTTATGGTCTCCATTTTATATATAAGGAAACTAATGCTCTCCAAGGGAAGGGACTTTTTCAGTTTATGTAGCTCAGAGGCAACATTTGAACCCCGGTTTAGTACTCTTTCTATTATACCAAAAGATCTTTAATAAGATTTAAAGGCATATTAATCCCAGTGAGACATTTAAAAAAAAAGCAAAGGTATTAGAACAGTTATGGAAAGCTAATAGCTTAAATAATGTGTAGCTTTTATTGTTGGATTTAGGTAGATAGTGTGGTTACTTTTGGGTATTGGGTAAAGAAGATTATTTACAAAGTAGAATGATTTTTCATTTTTCATGGGTGTTCTGAACCACTAGCATGTCTGATTATGTAATTCTTAAAGTTGAAGTCATTGCTTGTTTGTTGTGCTTGAGATTTGAAGTTTTTCTTGGCTAGGCTTTCATCAACCCAGTGGTATAATAGTTTTACTGCAGTTCTCAGATTTTTCTGATCACCAAGTGTGAATAGGTATAGTTATTTGGTGGTGATGACCAAACTATCTGGCCACTTCAGCAATATATAAGCAATCCAGTGATAACATGAGTCAGAGCTCCTGATACTTAGGCTTTGTAAGGGCAAACAAGCAGTTAAATTTTAACAGTATAACAGTAGCAAAACGAATGGAAAGTATAAAAAAATTACATAGGACTTCATTATTTGGATGTGTTTGTGATATTTTTTCCAACAGTGCTAACTGCAACTCACACATTCTTACCTTGTAGGACTAATTTCACACTCTTGCCTAAATATTATATATGCATCCACTCAAAAAAAGAGGTCTTCCTGTAGTTCTTTGGGCATAGCATTGTTCATAAGGGCTTAGGAGAGCTTAGTGATCATCTGGTTCAATTCACTAATTTACAGATAAGGAAATTGAGGCTCAGAGATGTTTGTAATTTGCCTAAAGTCACATATGAACTGAGTGACAGAACTGGGATTTGAACCCAGGCGTTCAGAATTCAATACTAATAGCATACCCGATGTTATACCTTGCTTTTGCTACTTGTCAAACCCTCTTCTCATCAGTTCTTTTTTAGGTGGGGAGAGAAGGGAAGAGAGTTTGAACCTAAGATTTTCATTATTGTAGAGAACTTTCAGTGAAGAATGTCATATACTAGCTAAGGTAGGCAGCTTCCGTACAATTTACAGTCTTAGTGAATTGCCTGGGGGAACTGAGAGGCTAAGCAATTTGCCCATGTTCACAGAACAATATGTGTCAGAAGCAGAACTTTATTCCTAGTTACTCAGATTTGCTTTCTTCTCATAATGTATGAATAAATGAATGAAAAAAAAAACATTTATTAAATGCTTACTATGTGCCTAGTACCAAAATGAAACAGTCTTTAATCTCAAGGGGATGGCTGTCTATTAAATAGAGACAACTATTTAAGAATGGTGGCCAGGGAAGGATGTTTTCATTTACACAGTACCAGGGATAGGGAGTAGCCAATAAGACAGCCCACTGATGCACCCTTTCTAAATCTATCAACTCTACCATATTGATTTGATTACCATCCTTTAGGCAAGAGGAAGAAAAATGCAGTGGCAATTGTGAAGGAAGCAGGGTATATGAAGTGACAGTGTAGAAAATGCCCAGAGTAAAAATGACTATATATTGTTCTAAAGAGTTTAGTGCCTCAGCTATTCTCTTGTTCTCTGGAAATCAGATTTACAAGTTAATTTATAGATGATTAGCCTTTTAATAAAACTGATCTAGAAAAAAAAACCACTAAAACCCTACCAGTCACATCTTATCAGAGGATCAAAGAAAGGACCATGGTTATTGTATAAAACAATCATCTCATTTTGCACACTAGAAAACTGAGGCCCAGAGAGCTTATGTAATAAGAGCAAAGTTACACAGGTAGAAATCCTTAGAGGTAGATTTTGAGCCCAGATCTTCTGATCCTAGAACACTTATTTTTCCCCTTGTAGCATGTAGGCATTGTTCTCCAAGGATAGTTGTTGTTCCATATACTAAATCTTTATCTTATGTCTTAAGTGTACTATCTGTAAATTAAAATAGTCTTGTTTGTCCAATTACAGTCCTTAGGGAGGATATGTACTTGTAAAAAGAGCTTAGCACAATGATTGATACTTAGTAGGTGCTATATAAATGTTTATTTCCTTTCCTTCTCTCCTCTTCTTTTTATATTAACATTTTTTGAAATTATTATACCATGTTCATGCCCCATCCTAGCTCCTCTGTGTGGGCACTATAATGAGCTATATGGCTTTTCACAAGAAATTGTTATTTCTACTTATTTTCATCATAGCCTTTGTCAAATTAATCTCTATTTTTCACTAAAAAGTAGCCTCACATTCTAAATGAGTCCTTAAAGTTCCATGCACATGTTTTCTTTTCTCATTTATAATGTATAAACCATAGAATAACTTTTGATTTTCTAAAAAAATGTAATAAAATTGAACAAAACTGGTTTTATGGCAGCAATACGATGTGGTGATATAAAGTTGGCAATGCTCCTGCTGACAGTTTTCCAAATGGCTGCCCCACTTTCAGACTGCACTGTTCATATTATGGAATAGCAAAGTCACTCAATTTTGAATGTCAGAAAGTGTGAAACCAAGCAAAATTTGCCATAGACTATGCTTCAGATATGATATGAGTTGGAATAGTTTTTTTAGGCTATGTAAAGGAGAAAAAAACAAGGATAGGCCAAATATTCAAAGCTATACTCCTCAGAAGACCTTCTTTCTTCTAACGAAATTAGTTCAAGAATAAATGTTTTGAGTTAGGAGGTGATTACTTTAATATTTTGATTGATCTCAAATTTCATCAATGTGGACATTTCTTTCAGATCTCAACTCATAAATTTATTCTCATGTTGGTTGATTCTTATCCATATTATTCCATAAATTTATAGAGAATTATTTTTGTATAAACTCTGTGGCCCTGGGAATTCCTGTTTTAGAATAGCAGCATGGCATAGTGGATAGATTCCTAGGTCAGGCATATTTGTGTCCAAATTGTTTCTCTGATAATTTCTAGTATTCATTGTATAGCTGTTGTGAGAGTCCAATTTTAAAAGTGCCAAATAGTCATTTTTTCTCACCTTTCAATCAAAGAAAGGTTATTTATTAAATGCCTATCATGTGCCAGGCTCTGGAGATACAAAAAGAAAAAAGCAATGGGTTCCAGCCCTCAAGAAGCTTGCAATGATTAGAAATTCCTGGAGGTGGCAGTGTCCATATTATTCTTGGTAGATCTCATGGGGGTGTGTGTGGCAACATTGCTAAGTCCTGTCAATTTTACCTCTTCATTGTCTGTCAAATATGCTCCCTTCTCTGACATTGACCCTACTGTGCTGCAGGCTCTCATCAACTCATGATGGGACTATTTCTATGTCCTGGCCTACCTGCCTCAAGTCTCTCCCCACTCTATTTCAGCACTAAAGTGATTTTCTTAAAGGACAGGTCCAACCATGTCACCCTTATACTCAATCAACTTTAGTGGCTCCCTCTTGCCTCTAGGATCAAATGCAAAATCCTCTAATATTCAAGGCCCTATATAACTTAGCTCCTCCCACCTTTCTTACATCTCACCCTCCTATATATGCATTTAAGCCAGTGATATTGATCTACTTGTGTTTCCACAAAGAAAAGCCTGTCTCTCTTCTATCCTGTAGTGTTCTCCCTTCTCATTCCTGCTCACTGGCTTCACTGATTGCCTTTAAATCTAAACTAAAATCCCATCTTCTAAAAGAAGTCTTTCCCAACTCTTAATTCTTTGCTTTCCCTCTATTAATTATTTCTTATTTATCCTATATATAGCTTGTTTGTTCATTTGTTTGTATTTTTTTGTTCTCTCTTCCCCTCTTCCCCAAATTAAATTGTGAGCTCCTTGAGAACAAAAACTGTTTATTTTTTTTTTTTATCTCTTTTTGTATTCCTGCTCCTTAGCATAGTGCCTGACTCATTGTAAGCAGAGATGCTTAGGAACAAAGATGTTAATTGATTGACTTGTATTGTAAATTGGATAGTGGGAGCCCTTAGTCCACAACTTGGCACTGTTATCATTATTAGAGAAAAAAAAAACAATTAACAATTGGGCAACTACTTGTTTGGGAGTCAGTGGCTTGGGATATTCTGAACTATGTGTTATATATAAGAGACTATAATCCAGGCTCTAATAAGATCTTTGGTTCTTAAGAAAAATGGGGAATTAATAAACTGATAAAAGGATGTATTTGTCAAGTTACTAAGGTTTGCCAAATGGGCAGAGAAAAAAATATGTATTATAATGATATATATATATATATATATGTGTGTGTGTGTGTGTGTGTACACATAAAATGAAAGGGAAACAATAAAAAATAAATAAATGAAAAAGGATAAAATTTGTTTTTTTATCCTTTTCATTTATTTCTTATTTTTTGTTTCCCTTTCATTTTATGTTTTTATTTATTTAGTATTTTATATTCACCAGTTACATGTAAAAACAATTTTTAACATTTGTTTTTAAAACGTTGAATTCCAGATTCTCTCATTTCCTTTCTCCCACTCCATTCCTCCATTAAGAAGGCAAGCAATTTTTTATTGGTTATAAATGTGTAATCATGTAAAACATTTTCATAATCGTCATGTTGTAAAATATAACAGACCAAAAAATACCTCTAAAAATTTAAAAAGTAAAAAAGTATTCTTCAATTTGTATTTAGACACTATCAGTTCTTTCTCTGGGTAGGGATAGCATTTTTCGTTGTAAGTCCCAAATTGTCTTGGATCATTGTATTGTTGAGAATAGCTAAGCCATTCACAACTGATCATCTCACAATATTGCTATTATTTTATACATTGTACATTTCACTTTGCATTAGCTCATGGAAGTCTTTCCATTTTTTTTTGAGAGCATACTGTTCATCATTTCTTAAAACACAATAATATTCCATCATATTTGCATTTTATAATTTGTTCAGTCATTCCCCAATTGATGGGCATCCCTTCTTTGCTCCCCCAGAAAAGAGCTGACATAATTAATTTTGTACATATAAGTTCTTTTCCTTTTTTTCCATCTCTTTTGGGATATAGACCTAGTAGTGACACTGCTAGGTTAAAAATGCATGAATGTTAGCCTTTTGAGTATAGTTCAAAATTGCTCTATAGAATGATTGAATCAATTCACAACTTCACCAACAGTGCCTTAATGTCTCATTTTCCCCTGCATTCCCTTCAACATTTGTCATTTTCTTTTTCTGTCATATTAGCCAGTCTAATAGGTATAATGTGGCATCTCAGAATTGTTTTAATTTGAATTTCTCCAATCAATAGTGAGTTTTAAAAATTTTTAACTTTTTAAAAAAATATACTTATACATAGTTTTGATGACTTCATCTGAAAATTCATCTGATCAATTAAAGAGTGGTTCTTATTTTTATGTTTGATTCAGTTCTCTACCTTTTTGAGAAATGAGGCCTTTACTAGAGAAACTTGTTTCAATTTTTTTTCAGAATTAAAATTGCTAATTATATCCATCTCCCATTTGTTTTATTTTCTTTTATCTTTTATTCTGTCCCTTCTCAAAAGTATTTTTAAAATAATATTTTATTTTTCTAATTACATGTAAAGACAAATTTTAACAGAATTCAAATTTTCTCCATCCCTTTCATTTCCTCTCCTTCTTAAGATGGTAAACAACTTGATGTAGATTACATATGTGCAATTATGTAAAACATATTCACATGCTAGTCATGCTGTGGAAGAAGAAACAGAACAAAAGAAGAAAAGCATGAAAAAAATAAAGTGAAAATAGTATTCTTCAACTTGTATTCAGACTCCATCAGTTCTTTCTTTAGATGTGAGCAGCATTTTTTCCCTCATAAATCCTTGGGGATTGTCTTAGATCATTGTGTTGCTGAGAAAAACTAAATCATTCATATTTATTTATCCTACAGTGTTGCTATTAGTGTGTGCCATATTCTCTTGGCTCTTACTTTACTTTGTATCAGATCAGGTAAATCTTTCCAGGTTTTTCTGAAATTATTTTGCTTGTCATTTTAAAAAATATTATTTTCTACCTAGTTACATGTCAGGAAAATTTTAGCATTCATTTTTTTATAGGATTTTGAGTTTCAGAGTTTTCTTCCTCCTTCCTGCCTCTCAAAAGTGTCTTGTTTCTGTCTACCAATTTGTCTTTTTTATCACCTTTTATCACCCTTCCTCTATAAATACTTTTTCTAACTTTCTTAATAATGAGAAAGTTCCTATGGCTACAAATATCATCTTCCCAGATAGGAATGTAAATAATTTAACCTTATTAAGTCCCTTATGATTTCCCTTTTCTGCTTACCTTTTAAAACTTCTTTTTAGTCTCGAATTTGAAAGTCAAATTTTCTATTCAGTTCTGGTCTTTTCATTAAGAATGCTTGAAAGTCTTCTATTTCATTGAATATCCATTCCTCCTGCCCCCTTGATGGATTATACTCAGTTTTTCTGGGTAGGTTATAATCCTAGCTTCTTTGCCCTCTGAATTATCATATTCCAAGTACTGTGATTCTTTACTGTAGAAGCTACTAAATCTTGGGTTATACAAATTGTGGCTTCATAACATTTGAGTGGTTCCTTTCCAGTTGCTTGCAATATTTTCTTTTTGACCTAGAAGCTCTGGAATTTGGCTATAATATTCCTTGGAGTTTTCATTTTGGGATCTTTTCCAGTAAATGATTGGTAGATTGTTTTAATTTCTTTTTTATCTATCTTTCTTACTTGATTTCAAAATCCCTTTGAACTTTTCCATAGCCTGAGATCAATTTGTATTTTGCTTGGAGGCTTTGGCCTCTGAGGAGTGTGTGTTTTGGTTTTCCTTGCTACCATAGTAACTTTTTATGGTCAGAATATTTTTCTGCTGTTTTCTCATTTTCCCAGTCTATTTGACTTTTGTTACTTCTTTGTTAAAGCAGGACTCTGCTTCCATGGTAGAGAGTGCATTCTCCCAAGCTTTAGGGTTTGGGTACAGATGTTTTCAGAGAGACGTCTAGGGACCTGAAAGTTTTCAATTCTCCCAAGGTGTTTATGATATAGGGAGAGTTATTTACTACTTTTTTGAACTGTGTGCTGGTCTATGAGTGACCACAGCATTCTTTTCTGTCCTAGAATTGTAAGGAGAATCTCTGCTCCACTGAAGCCACAAGCTCTGGTATTCTAGTGTTCCTCTTTGCCCTGGAACTGCCACCTAGAACTGTGACCCAGGTTCAAGTATGCCCAGAGCAACAGAGTCCTGCCTCAGTCCCCCTTACCCTGTGGGTTTAGAACTCTAGAAGTAGCTGCTTCACTGACTTGCAAGGATTGTTCCTGGTTTGCAGGGACTGGGCTGTTAGAGGTCTGGAAACTACCGCTGATTCAGTGGCTCCAAGGATTGGTCTTGATCTGCTGGGGTTCAGTCTGTGCTAGCATTGCCAGCATTTCACTCTCACCCTGGTGCAATAGACATTTCCTGCGACCTTCTAAATTGTCTTGGGCTAGAAAATTGATCCAATCCATCTTTTTGTGGGTTTTGCCACTCTAGAATTTCCTTAAAGTCATTATGTAGAGGAATTTGGAGGGATTAGAGGGAGAGCTCAGATGAGTTCTTGCCCTTTTTCTGCCATTTTATCTGCACTCATTTCTTTTTAAAAATGTCTTGGATGTAAGAAAAATCATGAAGTCAAATTGAGTTATGGTTATATAAACAGTATTTATTTCAAATGCCCAAGGTCTTGGGAAGTTAATTCTGGATATTTTTACTATAGCATCATCTCTATGGCTATTTAACCAACTCTTATTCATACTCAATAATTAGATACCATATTGATTCCTACTCTCAGATGTTGCTGTGAGGCTACATTTCTATTATTGTTCCTTCTTTTTTTCCTGAGGCAATTGGGGTCAAGTGACTTGCCCAAAGTCACACAGCCAGGAAGTGTTAAGTGTGTAAGGCCAGATTTGAACTCAGGTCCTCTTGACTTCAGGACTGGTGCTCTATCCACTACACCAACTAGCTGTCCCTTTTAATATTGTTCTTAATCTCTTAGAAGTGTGCTTCCTAATAATAATTAGCCTCAACTGAATTTTAGAAAATATATTAATTCAGATTTTATGCTAAGAACATTTGAGATAAAACATTCTTCTCCTTACCCTTCTCCACCTTTCAAACACAAGGATTACTTTCTCTGCAAATATACTTACAACATTTATTGGGAAAGTAGGTTTAGTCTTAAAACAATGGTTTCAATGATATTATAAGGCAGCTAGGTGGTACAGTACATAGAGTTCCAGGCAAGGAGTCAGGAAGACTCATCTTACTGAGTTCAAATCTGATCTTAGACACTTAATAATTGTGTGATCTGGGCAAGTCACTTAACCCTGGCTGCCTCTCTTTAGATGCAAAATGATCTAGTGACGGAAATGGCAAAAATACTCTATTATTTTGACCAAGAAAATCCCAAATGAGATCACTGTCTGACATGACTGAAAACAACTAAACAACAAAAGTAATTTTTATAACTGGATTGGTAAAAAGCAATCATATTCTCCTTTCTTTACCTTGCACATACAAAAAAAACCTTAACCACTATGAGGAGAAAAAAATACCACACAAACTCAGGTGGCATAAATATGCTCCTGCCTTTACTGTAAGTTTACTTCTCTGACTTCTTCATTTTTTTTGTTGACAAAAGCTGATTCCCATCTGAAGTATCTTTTGGTGAAAAATACATTATGCAAACTCTAGAGAAATTTCCTGCCATGTTCTAAGGACAAAGAAACACAAACATTCATGTCTAATTTATCTCATTTTTCATCTTTGCATATCCTCAGTGCTGAGCCCAGGGCTTTGCATATATAATAGGTGCTTTACATTTTTTTTTTTGAAATTGAATTGAACAGAGTCAGCATATAACCTCAAATCCACAATGCCTGCAGATGAGTTAAGACTTCAGTATGGAGGAGCAGGGCTCAGATTTCTCCGACAGTGTGTCTTTACCCCCAAATCTGGGAATGTCACTTGACAACTGAAGTTGACTGGCAGCAACTCCCTAATCTAGAAATACGTCATGCATTTCAGATGGAAATCTTATTGAAACATAATAAGAATCATATAGCCTACAATATTCTACAACTTGTAAATTAGAATAAACTACAATCCTCACCTCCCCCATACTATTTACTGGTGATCTACAATAAGTATTACTTCAATTTATGTGCAGTCTCAGGATAAAGAGACTTTTCATATAACTTCTTAGAGTCATAAAACTAAAAGTATCCTTAGAAGTCATCTAATCCAGCCCCCTTATTTTCCAAATGAGGAAATTGAAAGCCAAAGAGGTTAAATCACTGTCTTGTGATCTAGCATCAGAATTGGTATTTTGATAAATTCAATAACTGTGTGTAAGACATTGAGAATACAATCCTGAAAGAAGAAACAAAACATCAAATCAAGAAACTTACAATATAATGAGGTTGAGAAGATATTTAATTTAGCATTGGAAAGAACCAAATAAGTATCCGGACTGAGTAAATAATGTATCCATCTCAAATAGTAAATGGCTGAAAATTGAACTGTAACTCTCTCATTCCCATTCTTTTGCCTTTTCCACTGTTGTATAGTAGGAAAGGCTGATGTGATAAGAGTATGATACACTCCCAGAGAAAGATGATGCTAGGCAGAGTATAATATGGGCAAATAAGAGACCTAGGCAAAGTGTTTAAAATTTTTTTGTGGAAGACCAGATTATTTTCAGCTGAGGATGGGTTGAAATCAAGGTGGAAATCAAGGCAGGTTGCATGGAGGAGATAACATCTGAGCTGAGTTTTGGATAAAAGAAGTAAATCAAATTTTAGAGATGATGAAGGAGTTTGGGTGATAGGCTTTGTGGATGTAGGGAAGTGGGAAATGCAAGAGAAGATTGGAGAACAAGTAATGCTCCATTTAGATAAGAGAACACATGGTATACATTATGTAAGGCTAGGAAGATGTATTACAGATAGATTATGGAGGACCTTTTAAGCTGACTATGAAGCTTATATTTTATCCTATATACGATAGGGAGTCACTAAAAGTGTGTATATATATATCATGTATATGTATATATAAATAAGTGAACAAATAGATAATATGTGTTCATATATACACACATGTATTTACTTATTGATTGATTAATTTATTTTTGTTCATTCATTTAAAATATTTATACATTTATTCAATCATCCCTCTTTATTTATTTGTGGCAGAATGGCAAACATGGTCATTTCTCTACCTAAGGAAGATGATTATATTGGCAATAGTATGAGAAATAAGAGAGAGGAGATAAGAATCACCAAATGAGACTGGAAAGGATCTCATCTAGTCTAATTCTTCCATGTGAGGAATCTCTCCTTTAATATTCTTGATAAATGGTCATCCATTTTTTGCTTGAAGACCTCCAAGGAAGGATAACATAGCATCTCTGGAGGCAGTGCATTCCACCTTTGGACAATTTCCTAATTGTCTGGAAATTGTAAATGAGGTGACAGGAGGAGGATTCCTCCTTATGATCTGGCCTTTGATTATAGCCAACTCTAAATTGCAGTACAGTCCCAGAATTGGGATTCCATCTTTTTGGCCTTTAATCCTTCTATTTACTGTATTAGCAAATGTGTCACAGAATGACACATTTTATTCTCCTTATTAGGTTTAGAGATGGAAGGAATATTAGAGGCCTTGAAATCTAGTCTCTCATTGTTTAGTTAAAGAAGACATTCAGAGAGATCAAATGAGTTCCCTAGGTCACCCAGATAGGTGTCAGATGAAGAATTTGAATCCAGGTTTTCCTAAGTCCATCTTCTGCATTGTTTCCACTACTTTATTCTGCCTCCCAGCTCTCTTAGGCTTATGTTCTACTCTGACCTCCATGAAGATTAGGATGCATTAGGATCCGGAAGCAGGAAAAATCAAGTTCAAATATTCCCTTCAATTCTTACTAAGGATGTGGATATGATACTTAAAGTCAATGAGTATCTGTTTAATTGTTATCAGAAAAATAGGAATAATAATGTCTGTTGTATTACACTGAATAGGTAGAGGAATAGAATGGGGATAATAATTGCACCCACTTCCCAGGGTGGTTGTTAGGATCATATAAGATAATATTTGAAAAGTGTTTAAAACAGTGACTATTATATAGCAGGTGCTATATAAATGTTAGCTATTGTTATTAATTAATTAATTATTATTATTTCTTAATTCACTGGGAAGGTGTGAGGCTCAAATAAAATAATGTATATAAAACATTTTGCAAACAAAGTGTCATCCATGTCACCTTTTATTAGAGGATGATGGACAACATGTCTCAAATCTAGAGTCCTCCCTCTCTAAATAGTAAAATTAGGCATACCTTTCCCAAGGGAAGGACTATTGCCACTAGGTCAGGGCTTCACTAACCATTCGGGTTGTCATCCATTTTATCCTCATTTAGCACTAGGTAAGGGAATCAAATAACCTAAGGCTCTCAGTGACAAATACTGGTCACCACCCCATCCCCATCTCTGCAGCTCCAAAAATACACATGCCCTGGGGATCTGCCAGTTCACCTAAGTCAAAGAGAGAGTTGGAGAGCTGAGTCCTTGCTTTAGCTAATAAGGGATCCATTTAGAACATAACTCTTTGGAGACATATGCTCCAGATCTGGTGACATGGATTAGCCTTATCTAATTTCTGCTTCTGTCTGCCATCAACTTGCTGGGTGACCCTGGGCAAAGTGCTGACCACCATTTCAGAGGTGAAGGAACCAAAACACAGCTGAGTCAATAATTTTTGTGACATATTTCACAGAGGTCTTAGGAAGTTAAACTATATAAGATGCTACAATTGTGCCCTGAATGGTTCTGTGCTTCACAAGTACAAAGAAGTATTTGCAACATTCTCACATTTTTGGTAGGTTGTTAACAAATCAGTATTTATGTAAGTAGAATATGTCAGCAATCTAAATAGAGCAGCAACCTAAATTGGGAGACTAAAAGCTACTATTGGTTTCTTTGTTTTTCTTTTCTTTTCTTTTCTTTTTTTTTCTTTTTGGCAATAAAACATCAGAGAGCTACTTCTTCCAGAGATCTCTGTGTGAGCTCCTAAGCATTCTCTGTCCTTCAAAACAAAACAAAACAAAACAAAATGTAGACTAAACAACAAAATACACAAGTCAAATCAACAAGAATTTATAAAATACTTACTATGTGTCAAACTATGCTGTTTGCAGGATACAAAGACAGGGAAAAAACAATCCCTAACCTTAAGGAGCTTACATCCTAAGGAGCAGATATGTTTAAAAAAAACACAACCAAGTAAATATAATATAGATAAAGAGAAAATGAACATAGTCTGAGAGGAGATGTCATTAGCATTTGAGAAGTAGGAGAAGAAGGATCTTTTGGAGTAGGGGAATTTTAGCTGAGTCTTGAAGGAAATCATAGAAATTGAGACATGGAGGTGAGGAGTAAAGCATTCTAAGTGTGGGGAGGAAAGCCTGTACAAAAGCAGAAGGAAGATAGGACATAATGTTTGAAGATCTGCAAGTAGACTATTGTAGTTTAACTACAGAGTAGGTGAAGGATAGTAAGCTGGAAAGATAAAAGGTTTTTTAGTTATTATCACTTGTAGGCTTCCAGAACTAATGACTAGCTTTCACCAAGGGATGTGAGAAAATAAAGGAAACTGATGCTGGAGGAAAGATGTGTTTTTATTTTCCTTGCTTTTAGTTCTGACTGTCATTTCACCTGCCCATGAATTTTTATTAACTCAATTCAACAGCAATTTAAAAAAAATTGTAAGTTGTCCATTGCTGAAGCTCACAAAGACCAGACTCAGTCTTAGAGGCTTCTTAATAATTATCTCTTTGGCAAACATCCTCTGCCAAGAATTTGATGAATTTGACTGGTGTTTGATGAATACAAGTTCAGAAGATAGTTTATTTTTTTAAACTTTGCAAAATAGATAAGATTACATAAAACATTTTTTGAACTCTTACTGTGTGCCAGGCACTGTGCTAAGTGCTGGGAATAAAAATATTAACAAAAGGAAAGATACCCTCTTATCTCAGAGAAGCTTCCTTTGTAAAGATAACATATAAAAGGAAGCTGGGCTTGAGAGGAATCCATTCCCAGAAAAAGAGCCTCAACTAAGTATTAAATTAAGTTTAAAGAATTGGGTCACACTAAGTCATCTCTTTATGAGATGCTAATTAGTCACTTGAAAGAGTCAGGAAATAATGGTATAATGTAGTTTTTAAAAGTCAATATACCAAGTCCATGAAACAGACTGGAAGAGGAACCCATCTCCTCATAGGAGAATGAAATGTGGAACTAAAGAAATGAAAATGTAACAAGCCAAATGAAGATGAGCGAGAAAAAGTACAGACAGGGGCAACTTTCAAATAGAAAGGGGTAAAGACACTGGAGTGCAGATGCTGAGGCAATGAAGTATGATGTGTATTCAGATGGACAACATGTTGCTGAATTTGTACTCCACCAAATTCTCTTGCCCCTATTCCAAAACCTCCAGGACTTAAAGACTCCAAGGAAATAATTCTGTATGTCTTTTTTCCCCTCATTGAGCTCGTTCATAGGTATCAACTGAAGCCTTTTTTCTTTAGGCAATAAGGGAGGTGGAAGGAGGCAGAGTTTGCCCTCTTTTCTTGGTTTTAAATATTTACTTTATTTTTTATAAAAAAAGTGGTAACCATTGACATTTGCTACTTGAGTATACTTATTGATAATATATTTGGGAAAAAGTAACTATGGGTGTCAACTGACAAAGATCAACCAATATTGACAAATAAGGAGCACCAGAGAAGAAATAAAAATTTATCAAATACTGATGTTTGGCTAGATGTTTTGTTGGGGGTTCATCACTGACAAGAACATTAAAGAGAATTACAAGTTTTTTAGAACTTTTTTTCCCAGAAAAGAGAATGGGCATTTATACTAGAACAATGGGTTCAGAACAAGATAAAGGACAAAAAGAAAAATTTGAACAACTCTGATCACCATACCATTTCTTTAACATTGGTATACTTATAATTCTAAATTGCTTTTCAGGATGTTTGGACAATTTATAGTTCTACCTATAGTTTATTTGTGTTCCTCCCTTTCTACAATCTCTCTAACATTGACTATTTTCTATTTTTGTTGTTTTTGTCAATTTGCTGGGTGTAACATAAGAGTTCAAAATGATTTTGTTGTCTATTTCACTTGTTAGTAGTGATTTTTATAATTAATAGTTTGAAATTCTTTTGAGGCTGATTTGTTCACATTCTTTGGCCACTTTATTGAGCTTTTGATTATATATTTCAGTCAGTCAATATACATTTATTAAGTGCCTACTATATGTCAGACACTGTGCTAAGTGCTGAGGATACAAAGAAGAAAAAGACAGTCCCTCCTCTATTGAGGAGCTCACAATTTAATAAAGAAAACAACATGCAAATAACTACATACAAATAAACTACACAGAGGATAAATATTAGCTTTAGTTTCTTCTCTATACTTGATATTAAAATTTTTTTGATAGGTAATATTTGGAAGACAAAACAGAACATGAATAGTTAATAGAGTTCAACCCAACAAATAAGAGAAAACCATCTGTTTTTTTTTTCTAGTGCACTGAAGCAAGATGATTTGATTTGCAAAGTTCAAACTTAAAAATATGTGAGCGCCTCAGGTATTTGCCAAGAGATAGAGAGCAATGGAAAATAAATTAATCTTTTAAGGTGACTCACATGACATTAAAAAAGTTAATAGTTTCATATGGTATCTAGCCACACAACAAAACATTCAAAAAAACTCGTAGACAGGATTTTTAGACAAACAGTTGTTTTGGTTAATCAGGTTTTAGCAAACTAGGAATAAAATTGAATTTACTTAGCCTTATGGATTTCTGCTGAGAATATCACTGTATAGACAGTCTATACTGTTCTGTTTGGACACTGTAGTCAGAATGTTTTTCAGAATTGTCATAGATTCATAAAAATCATAGTATTTCAGAACTAGAAGAAATCTTACAGCCATGTAGTCTAACTTATAAATATGATTTCTTCTTCAACATTTTTAATAAGCAGTTATTCAGTTTCTAATTGAAGACCATTAATAATTAACAAACCACTACCTGTCAAGGCAATCTATTCTACTTTTAGTTAAGTTTAATTGATAAGAAAAAATATCAAGTCTTAAGCAGGCTCTTTGTAACTTTTCTCCATTGCATGTAATTTTCCCTTTTGGACTTTAAGAACAAGAAGTTGAATTCCATTGACTCATTTATTGGAAGACTCTTATGGAGACTGCTTATAAGTTGACATTGACTAATTAATGAGCATTCTTGAGTCCAGTTATTCAAACAGTTTTTAATCCACTTGTCTGTGATGTAATCTAGCAATTATTTTTCTACTTTGCAGAAATAGCATGAAAGACATTAAACATTTTAAAGAAATTTAGGTAAACTACATGTATAGCATTCCTCAGATCTGATCATTTAATTACTCTTTCAAAAATGAGTCTGGAATGACTATCTTGAAAAATGAAATTCTCTAGGCTCTTATTGGTCACCCATTTTCTTTCTAGATCTTCAATCAAATATCTCTCTAATTATATGATCTGGAATTCTGCCAGGAAAAGAATTCATATATAAATACCTATAATTTACAAACTTCCAGTTTTGGAAAGTCGGGATGACACTTGTCCTTTTGACCTGTGATACTTCTCCCATTCACAAGAGTCTTTCAAACACCACTGATAGGATCTCAATAATGACATCAACCAATTCCTTCTGTACCTGGGATTTAGTTTGTCTGAGCCTGGTGACTCAAATTCATTAAAAGCACCTGAGTAATTAATTGATGGAATAAAAATAAGCATATTTATAACATAGTATAATAAAAAAAAAGATGCACATGAAACTGCAAATCTACTATCACCACTTGTTATTCCTTTGAAATATATAATAAAATAACCATGTAAATTTCTTTTTTTTCTCCTTTCCTCCTTCCCCCCTAGACCTGCCCAACCTAGAAATGGCTATTATTTACAAATTGGTATATATATATATATATATATATATACATATATATGTATATATATATATAAGATTATTTTTTACATACTTCTGTTTAACAGTTCTTTCTCTGGATGCAGATATAGTCTTTCTTCTTATGTCCTTTATAGTTCATTTGGTATTTAATAACATTCACTCAAAATCATTCTTAAAACAATACTACTGTAACTATATAATATTCTCCTGGTTCTTCTCACTTTGCTCCTCATTATTTAATGAAAGTCTCTCCATGTTTTTCTAAAATCACTGAACTCATCATTTCTAATAGCACAATCATATACCATAACTTGTTCGGCCATTCTTCACTTATTAGACATGTGGCCATTTTTAGTTGTTTTCCACCACAAAGAAAGTGTTATAAACATTTTAGAACATATAGATTCTTTTCCTTTTCCCCTAGTCATCCTTAGAAATGACACATTTCTGTGACAAAAAAGGTATAGGTAGTTTAATAACTCTGGGCATAATTTTCTCCAAAATTGTTGGATCAATTCACAATCCTGCCAATAATGAATTAATGTCCCAAGTCTTCAACATACCCTTCAATATTTGACACCTTACTCTTCTATCATTTTTGCCAATTTTGAAGGTATAAAATGGTAGCTCAAGGTTGTTTTAATTTGTATTTCCTTAGTCAATAGTGATTTAGAACAATTTTTCATATTACTGTAAATTGGGTTTTTTCCCATTGGAAAACTGGCTATTTATAACCTTTGACTATTTAGGAAATGATTCATATTCTTATAGAATTGATAGGGTTCTTCATATATTTGAGATAGGAGACCTTTATCTGATAAATTATTTATAAAACCCGCTCTCCCCCAATTTTTACTTCTGACCTTAGCTACATTTATTTTATTTGTACAAAATGTTTTAATTTAATGTGATCAAAATCATTTATTTTACTCCTAATTTTGTTCTCTGTTTTTTTATTCATAAATTGCTCTCCTATCTATAAGTCTAAGTAATGTTTCATTTTCTTCAAATTTTCTTGTAAAATCTCTCTTTATATCTGACATGTATCCATTTTGACTTTATCTTGGTAAATCATGTAAAATGTTAGTGTTTCTGCCGTACTACTTTTCAGTTTTCCCAAAAATTTTCATCAAATAATGAATTGTTATCACAAAACTTAAATCTTTACACTTGTCAAATATAAGGTTATTATGTTTATCTATTGCTGTAAATTATTTATCTACTCTATTCCTTTGAGCTACTTTTCTGTTTCTTATCTAGTGCCAGAAAGTTTTGATAATTATTGCCTTAAAATATAATTTGATGTGGTACTGCTAAACTTCTTTCCTTTACATTTTTCATTATTTCCTTTGATATTCTTGACTTTTTGTTCTTTCAAGTGAATTTTGTTATTTTATTTTCTATTTCAGTATTTTTTTTTGATAATTTAATTGGGATGACATTGAATATTGTAAATTAGTTTGAGAAAAATTGCAATTTTTATTATATTGACCTTGCCTACTCATGGATAATTGATATTTCTCTAATTACTTAAATGTGATTTTGTTTATATAAAGTTTTCGAAAAATACTTTTGTTTTAAGTGAAATATACTATATACAAATTAATAGAAATATTTTGGGATGACCAACTGTAAATGACTTTGTTATTCTCAGTAGTACAATCATCCATGACTACTCTGAAGAACTTATAATGAAAAATCCTATACATACCCAGAGAAGAAACTGATTATGTCTGAGTGCATATTGAAGCATTATCTAAAGAATTCTATAGTTTCTGAGTTTGTTTTGACTGGTATACTCCTAGGTATTTAACACTGTCTAAAGTTATCCTTGCAGTTTTGTTTTTAATGTATGGGAATGCTGATGATTTATGTATGCTTTATTTACCATATATCCTGCTACTTTGCTAAAATTATTGTTTCAATAGCTTTTTAATCTTTGAGATTTTCCAAGAGAAAGTTTTATTACTTCATTCCATTTTCTCATTCCTTCTATTTCCTTTTCTTCTCTTATTTCTGTTTCTAGGATTCCAAATACAATATTGAATAATATTGGTAATAGTGGGCATCCTTATTTCATACCTGATTTTATTGGGAAGGCATCTAGTTTGTCATTCATTTCCATTTGTTCAGTTCTAATTGTGAATTATTTTCTTCAGTTACTTTTTTTTAACTCCTCTTGTATTTGGCCAATTGAATTTTTAAATGAATTATTTTTGTTCTATGGATTTTTTTCTATTTCACAAATTCTCTTTTTTAAGTTGTTTTTTTCCGTTTTATAAAATCTATTTTTAAGGAGTTTTCTTCAGATAATTTCTATGCTTCCTTTTCCAAATTCTCTTGCAAAGTTCTCATTTCCTTTTTCCATTTCTCTTCTAACTCTCTTTTAAGATCCTTTTTGCCATTTCCCAGTTGATGGGCATCTACTCTTTTTCCAATTCTTTGCTATTACTAAAAGAGTTGCTGCAGACCTTTTTGCACATGTTCCTCTTTTAAGATGTCTTTGGGATATAGACTCAGCAATGTCTCTGCTGAATCAAAGGATATGCATAGTTTTATACCCCTTTGAGTAAAGTTCCAAATTGATTTCCAGAATGGTTGCCTCAGTTCAGAACTCTACCAACAATGCATTAGTGTTCCAGTTTTCCCACATCCTCTGCAACATTTGTCATTATCTTTTCTTGTCTTCTTAGCCAATCTGAGAGGTGTGAGAGTTGACTTAATTTGAATGTCTCTAATCAATAGTGATGTAGATCATTTTTATATGAATATAGATGGTTTTAATTTCTTCATCTGAAAATTGTTCATATTCTTTGACCATTTATCATTTGTGGAATTGCTTGCATTCTTATAAATTTAATTCAGGTCTCTATATATTTTAAAAATGAGGTCTTTATCAGACACACTGGTTGTAAAGTTTTTTCCCAGTCCTCTGCTTTTCTTCTAATCTTGGCTGCACTGGTTTTGTTTGTGTAAAACTTTTTAAATTAAATGTAATCAAAATTATCCATTTTGTATTTCACAATGTTCTCTATTTTTGGTTTGGTTATGAATACCTCCCTTTTCCAAACATCTGATAGGTAAACTATTCCTTGCTCTCCTTATTTGCTTATAATATCACCTTTTATGCCTAAATCATGAACCCATTTTGACCTTATTTTGGTATGGGTATGTGAGTTGTGGGTCCATGCTGAGTTTCTGACTACTATTTTCAAGTGTTCTCAGCAATTTTTGTTAAAGAATGAGTGTTTATTCCAGAAGTTGCAGTGTTTGGTTTATCAAACAATAGGTTAATATAATCATTGATTGTTATGTCTTATATATCTAATCTATTCCACGATCTACCACTCTATTTCTTAGCCAGTGCATGATGATTTTAATGACTACAACTTTGTAATAGAGTTTAAGGTCTGGCACTGCAAGATCATTCTTTCTTGGTCTATAATATAATGAGCTTCCCTTGCAATTTCTCTAGATGCCATTTATACCAATAAACAAATTAAATTTATTTTTAGTGAATGCACTTCATTATTATTTGGAAGGATCTTTTGGGACCTTTAAGAAACAAATAGTAACTTATGGAGATAAATTGTATTTTTTTTTAAACAAGAATGTGCTGAAAGGAACTGGAACAAGCTTTATAATTTCAGCTGTTCTCAAGTGAAGTCAAGTCAATATGCATTTATTAAGGACTTATTATGCTTTTGGCATTGAACTATGCACTAGAGATGCAAAGAAATACAAAAATAACACAAAACTAACCAAAACAAAAAAAAAACTCCCCCTTTTCAATGAACTCACAGTTTAATGGCGGACACAGGATGCAAACAATTTAAGCAATTATGTACAAACAAGATACAGACAGGATAAATTGGAGATAAATTTAGAGGGATGCACTAACATTTAAGGTATTAAGAAAAACTTCTTGAAGATGTTATTTATCTGGAATCTGAAAGAAGCAGGGAAATCTAAGAGATAAATATCATAAAGCATGGAGGATAGTCAGTGACAATGTATTGGAAGATGGAGTGCCATGTTCAAGGAGCACAGAATAGGGGTAAAAGGAAAATATAGGAAGACCAAAAAGAAAGGAGGGAGAACTTTTGACATTGAAAGCCAAATAATGGGTATTTTGACTGAGTAGGATGGTGACTTGATAGACTTGTACTGTTTGAGGACCAACTTAACAGCTGGATTGGAGAGGGGAGAAGGAAGATGAACTAGAAAGTTTATTGCCATTGTCCAAGCATGGGGTGATGAAGGCCTGCACTAGAATGCAACAATAAGAAAAGAGCATGGGGCACAGGCAAAAAGATATGTGAAGGTAGGACTGACAATACTTTTCAACTGATTGGATGGGACAGCAGTGAGAGAAAATGAGGAATCTGGATGATATTTAGTTTTCAACTTAAGTTATTGGAAGAATTAGTGGTAGCCTTAATAAAAATAGGAAAGTTAGGAAGAGGAGAGGAGTTTGGAGGAAAGAAAATGAATTGAGTTTTGGACATGTTGAGTTTAAGATAAGTATTTATTGGATATACAGTTCCACATATCCAATAGGTAGTGTGATAAGTAAAAATGGAAGTCAGAAAAAACTGGATAAATAAATTTGAAAATCATCTGCATGGAAATAGAAATCTATCATCAGTTTTAATCAGAATTGAGTTGCATAATGCATACCCGAACGCATGATTTTAAGTTGAAAACTCTGTAGTTGGAAGATTAAAATTTAGAAAAATTAAATTTAAATTACTCCCACATATTTTTTAGCTAATGTTAAAAAATATTGTACAAATGCTTAGATGTTAATTATTGTCTATACACCAGAGTAGGAATGTTCTCTTTAGAACAAAGAGAACAATTATCTACAAGTCTATTAAGAATAACTTGAATATAACTGTAAGAACAGAATAAAATTACAAATGTCATTTTGTAAAAAACTAAGTGGCAATTATTTCCAATCACATATGTGGATTTTAGTATGGTGATACCTTAAATTGATATGATGAGAAATGTGTTTTTAAATTCTGAAGTAATTAGCATTATTTATACATAATGCAGGGGTAGGTTGACGATAATTCATAGAGTTCATTGGAGTCACTAGTTACATTTTCAGTGTATTTACACCTTCAAAACTGACAAGTTAATTAGGCTTGAGTTTTTACTTTGCTGTTTGTTTGGAATCTAACTGAAGAAAGCCATGAAAATATATTAATAGTGAGCTTAATCTTGAAAGTGTTTCATATGTAAATTTGTTTTTGAAGAGTCAATTAGAAACATTATCAGTGTATCACTGGTAAAATGAGGGGGTTAAATTAGAGTGGCAAATGATAGAGCTGGAAAGAACTTTAGAAATCATCTAGTTTAACATCTTATTTCCACCTCCACTTCCTCAAGTTGTCATATAGGGAGACAATGCCAGACAGGTAAATTTTGATTTGAAGTTTGCTCAGAGCTACACAGCTATTGAGAAGCAAAGCTGGATACTGAACTTGTCTTACTGAATTCAAAGCTGTTTCTGCTATACTATATTGCCTCTTTTCAAATGCCTTATAGTTCTAAACACTCATAGATTTAGAAACCTACTTTATACAACTAGAGATAAAGCTATTACTTTTGCATCATAACTCATTCCCACATATTTTCAACAATGTACAGGACATTCCTATCCCTTGATAAAGACACAACTTCATAGGGGTAGAAATGAGTGATGTCTGGGAGTTACAACACATTTTAGGTTCAAGTAAACTTGAGGATGTAGTCCTTATTGGGGCAAATAACATATACAAAATGTGTGTGATTAAATACAAAATGTATCCAAATAATGGGATTGCATGATCTCAGGAAAATTAAAATTGCTGGAGACCCAAAGGACAATGATAAATATAAGCAGACTGTTTTTTACCCAAAGGTGATGAGTTTGACCAGTGACATTCAATACAATCCAAGCATTCAAAACCCTGTGTAAGGTGCTGGGGAGATGTATTAGAGATATGTACTGGAGAGGAAGATATCCTGGTCATGTAGCAAAAACAAAGAATGGGAGCCAGCTATTATTAAGTGCCTACTATATTTCAGGCACTATGCTAAGCATGTTACAAATTTCTTATTAATTCCTTACAACAAACCTGTAATGTAGATTCTATTATTATTCCCATTTTACAGTTGAGGAGACTGAGGCAAACAGGTTAAGTGATTTGCCTAAGGTCACCCAGCTAATAAGTGCCACTAAGTATCTAGTAAGGGCACATTTGAGCTCAGGTCTTCTTGACTCTAAGGCTAGAGCTCTATCTACTGAACCATTTAACTGCCTCAAAGATACTTTTCTGATATCCATGAAATATGAAAAGAACTAGAGGCAGGTCTCCAACACAGTGAGGATTTCTGGAGAAATATGAACAAGAATTATACAAGATGAGAAAGTATATAGGGGTTTTGCCCTGAACTAGATGAAGAAGAATCCATATTAATAAAATCATTGCTTTGGGAAATATTAAGACTCTTGCTAAAAGGCCCAGCAAGCATTCTGTATGGAAGTTTGTTTTATTCTGGTTGGATTTGGGATGGGGGAAGGAGGTAGGGCATGAATTGACATCTTGATAAATCTTCCCTATTGAGTTTATACCCTTAGTCATTGGTGTGACCATTTGATAGGCTCATAAATGAGAAAAACGTCCCTTTAATTGAATTGCCCTTTGTTCTGATTCTTGGGCAGCCTCTGTGATAAATCCAGAAAATGTTCTCTCGCTTGGAATCACACTAGGAGTTAAAGCCCTTGTTGTTCCATGTTGCATTATGCAAACAGGGTTACTCAGTTTCATTAAATGCTTCACATTTCTAAACATATCTCTGAGTGCAAAGTGCTGACTGAGTAGTTTTAGACCTGGATATCTTTAATCCATTTTTCTTCTACTTCTTGCCACATGATGAGGTTTTGTAGGCCATTTTACTCTTTGCTCTTGTTCAGATTGATTTTGAAGTAGATATGCCAGTTATTGCTGAGGCTGGAAACCTTTTGTTTGATAATTCTGGTAGCCGTCAGAATCCTGTTTCATTAGATGCTGATGGACAACAAATCGAGTTCTAATCTCTACCAAATGTGATTTTTGCTTCAGAAATGTGTCATGAAGCATATTCTTGATTTTTTGCTTGCTTCCTAATCATTAACCTTCCCAACTTCCTAAACAATCTACTATTTAATAGGGAAAATCTGGAAATGGGATGACCTTTGGTACTCTGAACAAAGATGAAGAGGAAAAAACCTTGTATAGAATGGCAAGAACTTAGAGCCAGAGAGTTTGAGTTTAGGACTCATTCAACCACAGGACTATATATTTAGAGTAGAAGGAATTTTAGAGGCTATCTAGTCCAACATCTCCATTTTTATGGTTTAGGAAATTGAAGCTCACGTAGGAAACAAGCATCAAAGGTTGAGATTTGAGCCTGGTTTTTTGACTCAAGAGTTAGTGCTCTCTTCACTGTACTGTACTTCTCCCAATTACTAGCTATATAACATTAAATTAAGTCAAATTAGCGATTATTCCCTGAACTTGAAACCCAATCTCCTGATTCTGTGCATTTGTACAAGTTACACACTTTTGTTTGGGGTATAATCCCTCCTCATTTATGTTGTTCAGAAGCCTTGTCATTCTTCAAGGTACAATCTAGATGCTACTTCTTTTATGAATCCTTCTCCTGTTTCTCCCAGTTGTTAGTAATCTCTTCTTCCTCATTTATCTTATATCATCCTTATTTGTGTGCATACTATATCCTCTATGCCTCCTCTTCATTCTCTCCACTCCTCACCTTAGCCCCAATTCAGAGAATAAGCTCCATTTAGCAAAGGAAGTGTATCATTTTTGTCTGTATCTGTAGTATGCAGCATTGGGAGTTAGACATAGAAGGTACTTAAGTAAATGTGTGTAAATTGAATCCTATTGTGCTCTAAGGTTCCTTTCAGGTCAATGATTCTCTAAGATTTTTGTGTGATTCTATGTTCAGGAAATAGTAAATAGACCAATTTTGTTGGAAGGAAAATTCCTCTGGAGGATTTAAAAACAGTGGGAAAATTATCACTTTACAAACTTTTTCATAGTGAAGACAAGTGACAGTTTTTCTATCCACTCACTCACTCACACACTTACATGCACACACACAGGCACACTCATGCATTCACAATCACACCTACTCTACAAATTGTGAAGTGGTTAGATTCTCTGAAGGTCCATTTAGTTTTAAGAAGGGTTCAGGCCAGATCTGCCTGGAAGCAGGAGGGTAAAAATCTTCACTGTTTTTCTTCTGTGAAAGTCAAGATGTCATCATTTTATTTGTGCCAATAGAGACCAGCCAGAGAGAACAGGTCATCCAGTCTATTCCTCATCCTCCCAGATGACTCACTCTTGGAATTATCCTGTCACTGCATGCCATTATTGAGGTGCATTTAATATTTTGAAGTCCCTAGGGAGGAAGAAAATACTGGCACTTATCAGCACTTCCCCTACTTTTTTTTCCCTGAGCCTGAGCCACTACAGCCAATGTCAATATCAATGACAATGGAGACACTGACATTGGCACTGGCACGCCCCATTACACTGGGATGCACTGGCTCTTCATTCAGGCTCTGGCTCTCTGTGTGTGCTCTGGAGCAAATAAATCCCAAAGACTCAATTTCTTTCCTGAGACAGTGGAGATAATATTGTTCATGCTTCATGGGAAAGAGGATGGATAGTTGATGTGAATTACTTTAAAAGAAGATGAAAGATTTTATATAAATAGAAATCAATGGTTATGTATATGTTTCTCCTCCTCCTCCTCCTTATCCTCCTCCTTCTTTTCCTCCTGCTCTTCCTCCTCTTTCTCCTCCTCTTTCCTTTTTCTTCCTCTCTCTTTCTCTCTTTTTATCTCTCCCTCCCTCCTTCTCTTTCTGTCTCTGAATATGTCTGTCTGTCTCTCTCTTCCCCACTTTTTCTTCCCTTTCCATTTGGTCCTCCTTTTTCCTTTTCTTCTCCCTTTCTCTTTTCTTTCTCTTCTTCCCTATATGAAGGGGAAGCAGTATGGCATAGTGGACAGAGAGCTGGCCTCAGAATCAGGAAAACTTGAGATAGTCTTGCCACTGATATTATTCAACTTTGCAATCCAGACTTTTCATCTTAATTTTCCATTTCTAACTCTCTAAGACTATTAAATTGAAGAAAAGATGATGGCTACTATTAGTAATTCTCTACTAGGAAATTCCTAAAACAATTACATTACAGATAAAGTTTGAAAAAATGAACAAATCTTACTTTTAATAGTAATATCAGTTTTTTTGGGTTTGCTTTTGCTTAGGCAATTGAGGTTAAGTGACTTGCCCAGGGTCACACACCTAGGGAATGTTAAGTGTCTGAGACCAGATTTGAACTCAGGTCCCCCTGACTTCAGGGCTGGTGCTCTATCCACTGCACCACCTAGCTACCCCAGTAGTACCAGTTTTAAAAAAAGAAATATCTCTATCTATCTATTTATCTATCCTATCTGTTTCTCTGTCTGTCTGTCCATCTATTGTTGTATTTCACCTCATAGGCTCTGGTTAAGACAAATATTTGGGTTCAGGATTTCTAGAAAATAAGTATACAGGAAAATGATATTAATATTAGATTCATTGTTATGTGAACCAGCAAGCAGGCAAACCAAACATATATACAAATCTGTGATTAAATATGAACGGACAGAGGTTTGTCCCCACATGCAAGAAACTCATCCAAGACTGAGTGTGAGGGAAACATGGCAGGGAGGCAACACACTCAAATTTGGAGTTCAGGTGGTATTATCTACCTGAGAATGGATTAAGATGAGAACTAATTAGTGCCAGTTGTAGGAGAGAATATTCTTTTTTTTTTTTTTCTTTTTTGCTGAGGCAATTGAGGTTAAGTGACTTCCCCAGGGTCACACAGCTAGGGAATGTTAAGTGTCTGAGACCAGATTTGAAATCAGCTCTTCCTAACCTCAGGGCTGGTGCTCTAACCACTTCGCCACCTAGCTGCACCAGGAGGGAATATTCTTGATTAGACCCAGTTGTTATGGAAAAATTCTCATATTCCCATTTCAATAGCAAGTTTGTGTGAAACTCAAGTAGGGTTAGTTTCTTTATTAGGACCACAAACTGGTAGGAGAGTTTTATCTTAACTAAGGTAACAGAAATATAATGATTCTAGACCTCTGCAATAAGTCAAGATTATTCATCTCATCAAAAAAGTTTCAAGTCTTGCTTATTTGACACAGAACTAATAGTAGGGAAAATACAACTTTTTGTTTTATGCATATATATTTGTGGGTATTAGGATCACTTAGCTTAAGGACTCCATGGTAAAGTCCTATCTTTATAGTATGACATCAAATTATAACCAAACAATATCATCAAACAATGTAAAGTTCATCATATATATGTAGGTGTATATGTATATAAATGTATATATATATATATATATATATGTATAATATGTACTTTTTTTCTAATAGATGTTGCAAATCATTATTTCCA
Source organism: Myrmecobius fasciatus (assembly GCA_023553655.1). Taxonomy (NCBI): domain Eukaryota; kingdom Metazoa; phylum Chordata; class Mammalia; order Dasyuromorphia; family Myrmecobiidae; genus Myrmecobius; species Myrmecobius fasciatus. The sequence goes on from JAJPUD010011841.1 coordinate 47,852, forward strand.
GAAGAATTTAGAGCAGAGGAGAAAATTCTCTTCTTTTCCTGTGCTGTCTTTCCCCAACCCCAGTCCTAAGATCCTAAACCATTCATTTAAGCCATTTAAATAATCAGGTGCCAACAGCAGGACAGCTGTCAAAGAGCCTGCAGACAATTGTGACAATCTATAGAAGGATGAAGACAGATTGATATAGTTCCATTATTGGGAATAGACTGGATTTGGAGTCAGGGCACATGGATTCAATTCCTTTTGTTGATGTTGTTTAGTCATTTCCTGGGTCATATACAGTGAGCTATCTAATTGCCCACTTCTTTTTTTTTTGTTTGTTTCTTTTAGAAGACAATTGTGGGGGCAGCTAGGTGGCACAGTGGATAGAGCACCAGCCCTAAAGTCAGGAGGATCTGAGTTCAAATCTGGACTCAGACACTTCCTAGCTGTGTGACCCTAGGCAAGTCACTTAACCCCAATTGCCTCAGCAAAAAGCAAAAAAAAAAAAAAAAAGACAATTGTGGTAAAGTGACTTATCCAGGATCACACAGCTAGGAAGTATCTAAAGTCAGATTTGAACTCAGGTCTTACTAAATCCAGATCAGTTCTCTATCCACTGAGCCACTTAGCTTCTTTTATAAGATTTCAGTTTTTTGTCCAATTCTTTGTGACCTTATTTGGGGTTTTCTTGGCTGGGGTTTTTGCTGTTTCCTTCTCTGGGTTATTTTACAGATGAGGAAACTGAGGCAAACAGTTACATGACATGCCCAGGGTCACACAGCTAGTCGATATCAGATGAAACTTCCTGACTCCAGGTCCAGAAATTCATTCACTGCACCAGTGAAGAGTCAGTGTCCTACAATTCAATTTCTACCTTTGCTCATAACTACCTGAGTGACTTCTGTAAATCACTTCTTTCTGAGACTATTTTCTCATGTATAATATGTAGAGGCTGGGCTAACGTGGAATAGTAGAATGAGTCCTAGATCTGGTAAGAGGAGCTAGAGGTCAAATTCTAGCTCTGCTATTTGCTACCTGTTTGTGCAATCTTGATCAAGTCACTTCCTACTTTTAGGCTTTGGTTTCCATCATTTATAAAAAGTAGAGTTGCACTTCAGTTTTCTTCCAGCTCTAAATTCTATTCTGATTATAAATCTCCCATTGTTTCTTAAAAACTCCCCATATGTGAACTCCCTTCTCCAGCCAAATTGCTCTACTTATCTTCCTTTTAAATTAAACATTTGATTTTTGTCTGTAAACAAACTTTACAGCAAAAAAAAATCCCAATTCAAGACTATAGCTTGAAGAAATCAGTTGGTTTTTCATTCCTGTTTTGTGTCAATTGGTGCATTTTTTTTGCTGCCCCAAAGACTGAGTGCTCATCTCACGCTTATTTTGACTAGTGAAGCTATGGTGGCATGAGAGGTAGATTGATGTAGCAGGAAGAGCATTGGTCTGGAGATCAGGAGGGTAGAGACTACAGTTCTGGCTCTACCACGTCTGGCATACCTTTGTGTATGTTTTTTTTTTTTTTTTACCTTTCTGTGATTCAGTTTTTTAAATTGTTAATGGTGGCTAGTAATACTTGACTATATGTTTTATAGTTTTATAAAAACACTTTGCAAACCTGAAAATTTAGAAAAATTGGAGACGAGATTGTCATTATTGTGCCCACAAAAATTCTTCTACTTGGATGCTCCCCTGTGAGGTAGAAGTGAGCCTAGGGTCTCAGAGACTATGCCAGTGAAATGCAAGGTCAGGTAGGTATTACTAAGTTGAAAAGTGAAGAGTTTGAATATGATTGGATGCCCGTTGTTGTCTCTAGCTTAGCTAAGTTCAGAAACTCATCCAAATGTTTAACTCATCCAGTGAGTCTGAAAGCCTTTCCACCACATGACAGAGGGATTTGCTACCTACAATGGCAAAAAGATTGTTCACATCGATTAAATCATGTGACTTTGAAGAGGTGCTTTAGAAAGGGATCTTCCCATGATTGCTCTGGCCTAATGTGAAGCAAAATTTGGTTTTGTCTGATGCTTTTCATACTCAAATAATTGCAAAGTACTTATGAATACATGAGTCAGATGAGCATTGAAGCAGAGACACCATCAGTTACCTCAGTCATTTTCTGAACACAGAACTATTACTCCCATGAAATCTTTTTTTTTATTTTTTTTTAATTTTTTTTAAGCTTTTTATTTGTATGACATGTATATGGGTCCATGAAATCTTAAAGTCAGATTTGTTACTTGGGACATTTAATGGTTTATTGGGGAAAAATTCATAATACTCATCAGATTTCTCCTTGTTTTTGATGTTTTCATTCTGTCTAAATAATCTAGATTCCCTTTCCCCCTTTTCTTTCCTTTTCTTTGTTGATTTCCTGAATTTCCCACCTATAACAATGTTAACTCACATTAAGGACCTTAAAGGTTTATCAATAGCATTCTGTTCCATTAAATTGGATTCAATTTAACAAGTATTTATGAAACATCATTTTAATATCAAGCATAATACTAGGTACTATTGATAAGAAAAAAAGAGACTGAAACTATCCCCACATTCCAGAAGTTTATATACTACTTGATTTATAACAATTTGCCAAAGTAGGAAGTTCTAGTATTAATTTATTGGGATTGGAACTATGATTTCAGTGACACAGCAAACTTCCAGTGTCCTAGGAAACTCCTTAAACCAATGCAGATTGACATATCCATTACAGTTTTAATTCTACAGAGTTGCTTGTAGCCCTGAGAGATTAAGTGCTTCATATGATGCACCATTTAGCTCCAGAAACTTTAACAATAAAATTATGTTGAACTGGAGTAGGAAATGCAAATCACCTTCAGTATCTTTGCCAAGAAAACCTCAAATGGGATCACAAAGAATTGGATATGACCAAAATGTCTAAACAACAACAAAAATTGTACTCAGAGTCATATAGCTGGATTATGTGTTTGGGGAGGACTTGAATCTAGGCTTTACTGTCTAGAGGACAAATTTCCATCCATATAGCTTTCTCTAGTATAAGTAAACTTATTTTACAGAGGAGGAAACTGAAGCTCAAAGATGCTAAGTGACTTGTCCTGACCATAGAATCAAGAAGTCAATTAACTTTTATTAAGCACTCATTATATTCCAGGCATTGTGTTAAGGACTAGGAATACATATGAGTTTATATTCTAATGGTGGAAAATATATTATAATGGTGGAAAACAATGCATAAAAGGAGGCTGAAAATAAAGGAAAAAGGTGATAGCTATACAGGGGGATTAGAGGGAAAGTCTGAACAATCAGGAGTAGAGCACAGAGAGTAATGGAGAATTAGCGAGAATCAAAATCACAACTTAGTTATCTAACTTTAAGATTGGTACTACTATGTGATTATGTCCTTTTATTCTTTTATGGTCTCTTCATTTATTTTTCTCTTCTACCTTTAATTTATTCAAAACTCTTGATTTATACAGTATTTAAAATACAAAATTATAGACTATTAACTTCTTTGAGACTAGCAAGAGAAAGATTCATTGAATGGTTTGTGGTATTCAGAGCTAAATCAGCAGTTTGAACCTTGGTCCAAAATTATAGTTGTTTTTTTTAACCTTATCTGGGGCTGAACTAAATGAGACAGAATCCTATAGTTTTGATACAAGAGGAGTGGAACTAAGTCCTTCATACTTTGCTTCCTTTTGGACTAAAACTGAGTTTGATAGCCACAGAGATCTGCTGAGGAATCTATTGGTGCATAAATGTTTAATGGAGGAAGGGTTATGACTATGAAGTAGGTCTGATTGGTGGGAGGACAATGATTTGAGCTGGGAAGAATGACTATGCACACAAAAGTGGGAGTCTGAGGAAGGACTGAGTACGTTTTCCTTTAATCTATGCCTTCTCACTTAAACCTTAAAATTTTGACATCTAGCATCACTAAACAGTTAGAAGAGCAAGAGAGCAGGGAAAATGATGGAAAAAGAACTGATAGAAAGGAGACACACCTGCTGCTAGAGGTAACAGGATTAGACAAATGTAGCCAGCTGCAAGGGAAGAATTACTCTCAAGAAAATAATCTCGGCACCCTCTAAATTATTGTTTCCATTTTCATTAGGGCAAAACCAGATCTGACCCACTCTGGTTATGATTTTGCGTAGGACCTAACAGAATTCACCATTGGGTAGCGTAGCTTTTGATAATGGGAGGTCAGAAAAATGAGACAGTACTTTGATTAGAAATGTTTTTAAATCGAGAGGGCGGAGCCAAGATGGCGAACTGCGGACAGCTTTCTCTGTGAACTCCCAGGACATTCCCTCAAACCCAGACAAAGTAAGCCTTCCAACTGGTTTCTAAGTGAGAGCACCTCCAAGCATTCGGACTACAACGCACTTCTATCAAAAATCTACCGTGAAAGAACTCCGGAGAAGGTTAGCCTCAGGGGAAATCGGCCGCTGGTCGTGATCGGACTCCAGCCGGGGCGGAAGTCAGGGCTGCGATAGAGGGGCAGATTTTGGGCACCCAGGAAGCCCCTGGGAGACGCCTGGGCCACTTTG
>JAJPUD010011842.1:0-52371 GCA_023553655.1 Myrmecobius fasciatus
CCCCCCATTTTCTCCATTCCCATGCCAGTAGTCTCTGTGTTTGTTTTTTAGGTAAGTACTATTTTTGCAGTCAGACTTTTGAGACCATATTTTTTCAGATAGTGACCATTTATTTTAGAGAAACACAACATTTGCAAATGATGCTTTACCCTTTTTATAACTGTCAGTCATAGATATATTGCTGTAGGAATGATGGCTGGGAATTATGTCAGTGACATATCTAATGCTTATTTCAGCTAATGCTCACCAGGCAGAGCGCTTTGTGGATCTTGCTGAAGTTTTTCCTTTGGTTTGAATCACAATGTGATCAGGTTGTTTGGGGAATTCCCCAAAGAAACTTGAAAGTTACAATAACAGAATGAAGAAAAAACTGCTCTTTTGAAAAATCACAATAAAATTTGGAAAAAATGGAGATAATTGATGCTATTCTTTTTTAGCATTATTCTGGCTTTGTTCTTTTTTATATACAGTTTTATTTTTCCAAATACATGCAAAGATAGTTTTCAACATTAACCTTTGCAAAACCTTGGATTTCAAATTTTTCTACTCCCCTCTGCAAGACAGTAAGCAATCCGATATAGCTTAATCATGGGCAATTCTTCTAAACGTATTTCCATGTTTGTCATGCTATGCAAGAAAAATCAGATCAAAGGGGGAAAAACATGAGAAAGAAAAAGAAAACAAACAACAACAATAACAAAAAGATGAAAATAATATCCTTCAATCCATATTCAGTCTCCACAGTTCTCTCTTTGGATGCAGATGGCACTTTCCATCACAAGTCCATTGGAAATGCCTTGAATCACCTCATTATTGAAAAAAGTCTGACTTTGTCCTTACATAAATGTATATATATATGTACATATATATTATAATAACCAGAACTCATCTTTTCTAAGATTTTAAGGCTTGCAAAAGGCTTTCTAATATTGTCTCACTTGATCCTCACAACAACCTTGCAAGATAGGTGCTATTATTATTATCCCATTTTGTAGATAAGGAAACTGAGAGAGGTTAGGTGATTTGTCCAGGGTTACATAGCTAGTTACTACATACATAGTAACATCTGAAGTAATATTTGAACTCAGGTCTTCTTAGATTTAAGAATCAATGGGGAAAACCTGCTCAAAACTTTACAGAAGTTAGTTTTAGCTAAACAAAATAATATCAATATATGCTCCACTTTGAATGTTTCTGGGGCGTAATGAAATGGAGAAAACATTATCTAGACTTGGAGCCTCAAGCATTATGCTTAAATCTGTCTTCTATTAATTACTGACTGTTTTACCCAATTTATGAAAAAAATATTCTCTTTACTTCTCTAAGCCTCAGTTTTCTTATCCATAGAAAAGAAAAATTACATTTCCCCTTCCTAAGTCAGAGGTTAGTTGTGAGGCCATAGCATGTGAACTCATCGAAATAATGATAACTAATATTTATATAATACCGAGTTACATAAGCTCATCTGAATATCATATTTAGGCTGAGGAAAGAATACTTTACTCAGAATCCCATAGCTGCTACATGTCCAAGACAGCAGTTGAATCCAGATCCTTCTGACTTAGTAAGTTCTATAATGGTAGTTCAATCAACTATTATAGTCTTTGGGAGTCAAAAGCAGAAGTTATTAATGACATATTGGTTCCAAAATTATGGAAGACAGTTATGCAAAGGGCTTGAATATTATACCAACTAGATCATGAGCCTTAAATAAATTTAAATGGATTACCTCCCTACTATGCAAGTCAAGAGAAAAAAAATTCCCCTATAAAGAATGTCAGTTGCTAGTTTAAGTAAGGGCATCCAAATAGACAGTCCTCAGAATAAAGCTTATTTACTTGAATTTCTGATTCCAAACATAGTAATTATACAAATGCATTTTGATCTCATTCCACTGTCCAATAATTCACTGGACTTGTAACTACTGATAATATGATTATGTTCAATTCAATCTTGCTCCTATAAGAATATTTATATGTAGCCAAAAAAAATTCCTAGTTTTTGTAACCTTATTGAAGCAACTCTTCAAAGTCACTAATAATAGCCAGAAAAAAAGATTCTGTGGACTAATTATGAAGAGCAGAGGTTCTTAACTTGTGGTTCATGATTTTACTTCAAAAATATTTTTATAACTATTTCAATATGATTGATTTTCTTTAAAATCCTATGTTTTCATTATTTTCTTCTTCAAATATTATTTTGAAGAATCCATACGCTTGACCAGAGTATAAAAGGGCTCCATAATACATGAAAGATAAAAAACCTTTGATATAGAGAAAAATCATGACTTCTACTTTACAAATCAGCATAGTTAAGAATTTGTGGTTGTTCAGTTGTTTTTTAGTTGTGTCTGACACTTTATTATACCACTTGGGGTTTTCTTGGCAAAGATATTGGATTCCTTGTCTGGTTCCTTTTTCAAATGATGAAATAAAGGCAAATTGTATTTAAGTGACTTGTCGAGAAGCATACAGTTAATAAGTGTCTAAAAACAGATTTGAACTCAGATCCTTCTCATTATAGAGCTGGCAGTCTATCCACTCTCCACCTAGCTGCCCCTGTAGTTGAGAGAGGCTATATTAATTTCAGTAGCATCTTCAAAATATCCATTAATAGCTAATACATATCAGATCTATAACTAGTACTGGGCAAGGCTTTATCCCAACTTTTTGGGGAGCAGCAGTTGTTTTCCTTCTCAGGAAAAGTACACTTCCTAGCAGTAGCAATTATTGTCCTTTTGCAGTCTTTTTTTCATGTAATACAATCTACTCCAATGCCCAGCTTCAGGGTTCCCTTTTGAAGAACTCCTCATCAGCTCATACAATGGGGGTGAAGGTCTGCTTTTGTTCTCTATATTGGTACCATCCATGATCAGAGAATCTTCTTCACTAATATCTCCTGCTCCAAACTTTTTTTTTTGCTTCACCAAAATAATTTATTGTTATTGTTCTGACAATTCTGAACATCTTGTACAAAAGTCTGCACCTGCAAAGATTCCTTGATTTGCAAAAAAAAAAAAACTCCCACAAACCCTCCCCCCCCAATAAAACGTGTTTGGAAGTCATCTTTTTGGAAAACATCATTTTAATTGTTTTTGCCTTTTCTCTGTATTGTTTTTTCTTTTCGTGTTTTGATCCTCTGTAAGTATTTGAGTACTTGTTTAGATGGCAGAGCTTATGGTTGGATGGACAGTAATTTTATAGTCATAGTACCATATATTTAGTGTTAAAAGGCTTATCAGAGTTAATATAGCACAAACCTCTCTTTTTATAGATATGGAAACTGAGACTTAAAGAGATGAAATGCCTTGACCAAGGTCGCAGAACCCATGAGTGACAAAATTGGGATTTTAAAGTAGAAGCTCTAAACCAGGACTCTTTCTATAGTATTACACAGAGAAATATGGTACTAAACTGTAACTAAGATGTGATGCTTAATAGAAGAATTTTTTTTTTGTTAAAAATGACAATAAATAAGAAAATAGGCTTAAGTATAAACTTTTGCTTTCTTTTCTAGCTTTGCCTTAAGGTGAATGATTGAATAATATTTTTCTCTTATGAAAGAATACTTAGTATGGTTGAAAATATATATGTGGTAACTAATGAGTGACAATTCTAAAATTCTTTTTAATTCATAAAGTTGACGAGAAGGAAAAAGCTCCTAATTATGAGCTAGTTATTACTAGATATTACATACTGGTTTTGCCTCTGAGTATGCCTTGAATCATTAATTACTGAGTGAATCAACAGCTGTTGATAATATCTCATAAATAAGTTATTCCAAATTGTTCTAAATGTACCATGTAATAAAAGCCAAGACCTGGAGAAGTGAAGCTTGGAATGGCATTGATTGTATTTGCTTAGAATTTTTCTTTCTACTTTTGGGAAACATTTTTACCTTTTTCACTCTCTCTTTCCCTTCATTCTGGCTCCTCATTTCTTCTACTGGTGATAATCTTTCTCTCTGATCATTTCCACATTTCATTAATAACACAAACTGCTCTTGTCTGCACACTCCTGGAAATTTTGGCAATTTCTCTGCTTACTGAAGCAATGCTGATCAATTGACTAGGTTGAATAGAAAGAAATCAGGGAGAAGGAATAAGAATATAAACCCCCTGAGTGAAGGAAAAATTGTAATTTTGTTTATTAGGGCAGCTAGATGGCTCAGGGGATCAAGTACTGGAAATGGCATCAGGAAGACCAAGTTCAGATCTGGCCTTAGACACTTACCATGTGATCCGGGGCAAGTCACTCAACCCTGTTTGCCTCAGTTTCCTCATCTGCAAAATGAGCTAGAGAAGGAAATGTCAAATCATTTCAGTGTCTTTGCCAAGGAAACCCCAAATGGGTTCTTGAAGAGTAAAATATGAAGGAAGCAACAATCATAGTATCACCACCACCACTTCCTCTTCCTCCTCTTCCTTTCCTCTTCTTCCTCCTCTTCCTCTTCTTTTTCTTCCTCCTTCTCCTCTTCTTACTACCATCACTACCACCACCACCACTACTACTACTACCACCACTACTACTGCTACTACTACTATTACTTCTTTTTTTAAAAATTAAATTAAATTAATTAATTTTTTAAATTAAAACTTTTTATTTGCAAAACATATGTATGGGTAATTCTTCAACATTAACCTTTACAAAGCTTTCTGTTACAAATTCCCCCCCCTACTCCCCACCCCTCCCCTAGATGGCAGGATATCCACTACATGTTAATTATGTTAAAATACTTGACAAATCGAATATATGTATACTTATTTCCACATTTTTGTGCAAGAAAAATCATATCTACAAGAAAGAAAAATCAGGGAAAGGAAACACAATGCAAGCAAACATCAATCGAGAGCATGAAAATGTTATGTTGTGGTCCACATTTCACATCCCTCTCTCTGGGTGTATATGGTTTTCTTCACTGAACAATTTGAACTGGTTTGAAGCATTTCCTTGTTGCAGAGAGCCATGTCCATCAGAAGTGATCATCATATAGTATTGTTATTGCCGTGTATAATGATCTCCTGGTTCTGTTTGTTTCACTCAGCATCAGTTCATGCAAGTCTCTCCAGGCCTCTCCGAAATCATCCTGCTGGTTGTTTCTCACAGAACAATAATATCCCATAACATTCATATACCATAATTTGTTCAGCCACTCTCCAATTGATGGGTATGCATTCAGTTTCCAGTTTCTAGCCACTACAAAAAGGGCTGCCACAAACATTCTTGCACATGTGGGTCCCTTTCCCTCCTCTAAGATCTCTTTGGGATATAGGCCCAGTAGAAACACTGCTGGGTCAAAGGGTATGCACAGTTTGACAACTTTTTGAGCATAGCTCCAAATTGCTCTCCAGAATGGTTGGATCCATTCACAGTTCCACCAACAATGTATCAGTGTCCCAGCCTTCCCACATCCCCTCCAACATTTGTCATTATCATTTCCTGTCATTTTATCCAATCTGACAGGAGTGTAGTGGTACCTCAGAGTTGTCTTAATTTGCATTTCTCTGATCAATAGTGATTTGGAGCACCTTTTCATATGACTACAAATAGTTTTAATTTCATCCTCTGAAAATTGTCTGTTCATATCCTTTGACCATTTATCGATTGGAGAATGGCTTCAATTCTTATAAATATGAGACAATTCTCTACATATTTTAGAAAGGAGGCCTTTATCAGAACCCTTAAGTGTAAAGATGATTTCCCAATTTATTGCTTCCCTCCTAATCTTGACTGCATTGGTTTTGTTTGTACAAAAACTTTTTAACTTAATATAGTCAAAATTATCTATCTGGTGTTCAATTAAGAGTTCCAGTTCTTCTTTGGACATAAATTTATTCCATCTCCTCAGGTCTCAGAGGTAAACTATACTACTTCCTGTAATTTATTTATAATATCACTCTTTATATCCAGATCATGAACCCATTTAGATCTTATCTTGGTATGTGGTGTTAGACTACTTTTACTTCTACTACTACTACTACTACTACTACTGCTACTGCTACTATTGCTACTGCTACTACTTCTACTATTACTACTACTAACTACTACTACTACTAATACCACCACTACTACTACTGCCACTACTACTACTGCTACCATCACCACCACCACCACCACTACTACTACTGCTACTACTACTTCTACTACTACTACCACCACTACTACTACTACTACCACCACTACTAATACTACTGTTGCTACTACTACTACTACTACTACTACTACTACTACTACTACTACTACTAATTACTACTACTACCACCGCTACTAGTACTACTTCTACTAGTACTACTACTACTTCTACTACTACTACTAATTACTACTACTATACCACCACTACTAGTACTACTGCTACTACTACTACTACTACTACGTCTACTACTACTACTACCATCACCACCACCACCACCACCACTACTACTACTACTACTAACTACTACTACTACCACCACTACTAGTACTACTGCTACTAGTACTACTACTTCTACTACTACTACTACTACTACTTCTACTACTACTACTACTACTACTACTACAATCACCACCACCACTACTTGTACCATTACTATTACTACTACTACCACCATCACTACTACTACTACTACCACTATTACTACTACTACTACTACTGCTACTACTACCACTACTACTACTGCTGCTGCTGTTGCTCCTGCTCCTGCTTCTGCATTTTTGTGTCCCAGAACCTGTGATTTCTAGTGTGGGAACTACCTTGCTCTATATAGTTTTTGAGAATTGCCTGGAAGACTGAGAGGTTAGTGGCTTCTCATAGTCACAGACATAGTAAGGGCTAGTGGTACAAACTGAATCCAAGGTTGACCTTTTATGCATTTTGCTTTGCTGTTTCTCTTCCTAACTAGTAGGCTCTTAATTAATAAAAGCTTATTGAATTAAACTGAATGGAATGGAAGGAACTTCAAACCTAATGCTGGCATTTGATCTAATTAAGCCACTTAATGATTAGAGTTTTTGTTCCTATGATGATGTCATTGAAAGAGCACAGTATTTATAACCAGGGGACCTGAGCTTGAGTCTAAGCTCAGATACTTACTGATAGAGTGACTTTCAGCAAGGTATTTTGAGCCTCAGTTTCCTTCTTTGTAACATGGAGAGGGAGGAAGATAGGACTATTTAATCCCTGAAGTCCTCTCTACTCTGAATTCTATGATCTTACTTGCATAATGTTCCATTTCCTGTGCTCTGTGTTAAAATTTTTATCCCTTGAGGGGATTCCAAATTCTAGTGTTATGGCTTCCTGCTCACATTCCACTAAGGGACCATTTCTCATATAATCCTGTAAAATGAATTTAGACAGCTCACATGCACAACTACAAGAAGTCAAACCACAAACAGGATTATGCCAGTGACTCTCTTTAACCTATATTTCTCTCTAGGCATCTTAATACAGTCTTCAGCTGCCATAAAATATTTGACATGTTTATCTTCTCAGTATTGGAAATGATTTCATTTGGTCTAAAATGCTGGTGTCCTCTATATATTGCAAATTAAAAATAGAAAGGGACATTTCTGTGCGTGAAAGCAAATTTCAATTGGCTTGTTTTGGTTCCTAATTGCTATGCGCAGATACATGCCCTAGATTTATAGCCTGCTTGTTTCTGTTGTTACCATATTGGGCTATATGAAAAGTCAGTGTTCTTCGTATCTGTGTGAGGGAACCCAGAGCAAAAGAGTCAGATTTATTTGGTGTCGAAACATGGATCAAATCATACATGGCCAAGATATTTGATAAAAGCTTTTTGAAAAATAAAAAGGCATTTTAAAGCCTGTCATATGTAATAAATTCAGTTGGATGAAAGGCTCCATGTGTAATAAAAATGTCTCATTTAAAGAAATTAAATGATCCTGTCATTTGTAACTAGGATTGATATAATTTTTAAATGGAACGAGCCATAATGAAGCGCTGTGAGTCACAATGGCCTTTCACATTTACAATATTTCTAACATAATTAATAATTAACACACCAGAAATTATTTTAATGTAACATTATGGTGTGGATTTAAACACAAATGGAAAATGCTTCTTAACAAGGTTTCTAGTCCTTTCTTAAAATTAAAATGCTAAAGTAATTAAAACCAAAGGTACTTTAAAAACAGTTTGCTACCAAACAGATTTCTGTATGCCAAGTATGAGCCTCCCTACCCCCTTTAAACAAATTCTTAAGCCTATTAAAAATGAGATTTCTAATATTAAATAGAGTCTCATAGAGCTTGAAGGTGAAACTTTTTGGCTTTATTCAGTTTAAATAAGAGAGGGAAAGTGCTTTAAATGTTCTCCAAACAGCCTCTATTCTAGTTTCATGAGAGTGAAAACTTCCTAAGTCCCTGGGGTAGGGGCTGGGAACTGGTTCTCCCCACTCAGGTGTTTGTTATTAGAATCTCTAACTATTCTCCTTGAGAAGCACCTTTCTTACCATTTTTGGTAGCTAAGTTGTAGGGATATTATCTTACACTCATAGGATATTGCCTTCCTTTTCCCTTTTCTATTGTAAAGGTGTGTGGCAGGGCTTTATAATGTAAAAGATCACTGGTTGCTATGTTTTGAGTATGGTAATTTCATTCTTGATAGGGAAATGATGTCATGGGGAAGGAAAGAGAGAACCCTCCATATACCTCCTGGTTTTATACCCAACCTTGTTTTATAATGCTGTCCATCTCTTGGGTGCAGGGAGTGAGGAGATAGTTATCAGTAGGATTCTACCAGCAAAATCAGGATTGGCCAGTAATATGTCACCCAGTATAGAATTTGGGGTCAAGCTGTATATGTCTTGAGACTGGGTAATTTGCCTAACCATAAATTGAAATATTGATGGAATTATAGAACCTTAAACCTGGAAAGTACCTCTTTCTTAATCATTACTGGAATTACTTCTCTAATCTTATTAAGAACAGTTCTTTTGATGTGTGGAAAGTTATTGACATTGGAAGCAGCTAGGTGACACAGTGAATAGAGTGCTTGATGTGGCTGGAGTCAGGAAGACTTCAGACATTAGCTGTGTGTGACTCTGGTGAAGTGACTTAACCCTGATTGCCTCAGTTTCTTCTATAAAATGAGAGAGTGAAGGAAATGCAAACCATTCCATTATCTTTGCCAAGAAAATCTCAAATAGGATCCCAGAGTCAGACACAACTGAAAAACAATTTAACTCATCAATTGAACTTAGAAACTAAAATTTCATAGAATGTTCCCAAACTTATTGCCTGTTTCTCTCCTTCACACATTGCAGCATGTTCCCACATCCAGTCTCTTGTCTCTGTGCCTTTTCATCAACAATCCTCCATTTTTTGGATTTACCAAAACAGATTCTGAGAATTAGAAGGAACCTTAGCAGTTGTTTAGAGCAACTCATACATGGAGAAGTTCAAATAACATCATAAAATGACAAGTGGTTGTCTGGCATCTGCTTAAAGATTTCTAGGAAGGGAGAACCGACCATCCACCTCAGGTCAGTCCCTCTCAGTTTTGGATATCTCTTAATATTCAGGAAGTATTCTTCCTGTATACAATCCCAAATTAGCTTATTTTTAATTTCTATCTATTGCTCTTAGTTTTGGCCTCCAACTACACAAGTCAAATCCTTTCCCACAATTAAGCCCTTCAAATAATAGAACTACCATGTTCCCCTTTGAGTCTTCTTTTCTACATGATAAACCCATCTAATTCCTTTAATTTCTTCTTACATATGCCTCCTGGTTGCCCTTCACCATCCTGGTTTCATTTTATAGGAACTTATTAATGCACTTCTTGGACCATCCTGTCCAGAGCTGAACCAGAACTCCTTACAGAGTTTAAGTGATTATTATTATTAAGTAAGAGATACTTATTATTATCTACCTTTCTTGGTGAAGTGCAAGCTTTTTTGGCCACCACACCATGCTGTTGATTCACATTGAGTTTGAGATACCCTAAACCCACACATCTTTTGCATAACAATTACTTTTGTATGTGTGTGTGTATTTGTGTATATATATATGCATGCATAATAGTTGATTGTTTTTTCCTCAAGAATGAGATTTTTTTATATTTCATTTGATTGAATTTTACCTTATTAGATATCACCCAGTATCTTAGTTATTTCTTTTAGTTTTCAAACATAGGCTGCCCTGGATTCTCTTGTGCAGTGACATCAAACTCCAACTAGTATTTTAGTACTCTATCTCATTGGGTTACTGGCTGATCTGCATTTCTTTATCTTCTCCATAAGAATAGTATTTTATTCATTATTAAAAGCATTACATTACATCTACAGCATTCACCTTAGTGATTCCCATTGAAAAGGAATTGAGATTAGCCAGTCATGCCCTACTTTTGATAAATCCAAGCTGGCTCTTCATTAACATCATTTCCCTTTCTGGATATTCACCAAATGTACCTTCTTAGAGCTGATCCTTTCTAGAGTTTCCCCAGCAAAGTCCAGTCCATTGGTCTATGTATAGTTTCAGGCTCTGTTCTCTTTCCTTTCCCCCCTCTCCCAACCTCTAAATCTAAAAAAACATCTGTCCTCCAATCTTCTACAATCTTCCTTGTTTTTCATTATCTTTCAGAAATCCCTGACAGTAACTCAGCAATCATATTTGTCAATTGTGTTGAAATCTGAGTTTGTCATTCAATGGGAACAGGTGACCTGAAGTCATCAACAATATTTAAATTTTCTCTTAGTTATTTCCTCCCTTACCCTGGGTATCAACTCCTTATTTTTTTTTTAAATTTCATAATTCATACTGTAATGTTACTCTGTTTTGTAGGGAAAAACAAAATCTCAATGAAAACAAAACAAAACAAGCCAAAAACAGAAACAGACAATAAAAAAGAATTTGGAGTTCATCCTTTTTGTTGTCAGTTCTTATTATCTTTTCCCCTGAAACAAAGTTTCTATTTCTTCTTTCAATGCCCTCTTTTTCTTTCAATATGCCTAAAAAGACCCTTTGGTTGTCCTTAACTTTTCTCATCAACATCATTATGAACTTTTTAGCATTCTGGACACTGTTTTTACAGACTGGTGCTGCACCCAAATTCACCTTTTGTTGCCTGTTTCCATTTTCTGTGCATTTCTTTTAGAGAATCTAATTTGGTTGGTGAGTATTTATGCAACCACATCTATCTCTTCAGACATATATATTTCCCCTCTTCAATAGATTAGTTTTCCTTTATATTTTCAGAATTACATTCCTGAGAACCTTCCACCTTTTCCTTGGGATCTGACCTGTCTTTTGAACTTATAAAAACTCCTGCTTCCTTCAAAATTCAGCTCAGGTGGTACTTCCTACACTTCACTCCCATGTAGTGTTTTATGTCAAATCTAATGGTCTTTTCTAGTCCTAATATTCTTGCCTTCTTTGCAACCTTTGATTCTCTCAATTATCCCCTTCACCTCTATTCTCTTTTCTTTTTAGGTTTTGTAGGACTGTTCTTTTCTGGTTCTCCTCCTGCCTGATTACTCTTTCTCAGTCTTTTTTGCTGTATCTATATGCACACACACACACACACACACACACACACAAACACACACTTAACTGTGGATATCTCCCAAAGCTCTTTCTGGGACCTTTTTCCTCTTCTCTTTATGTACTGTTTTGGTTGGCAATCTCATTAGCTCCCATGTATTCAATTATTATCTTTATATCGACTGTTTCCAGATCTGCTTATCTAGCCCTAAGCTCTCTGCCATCTTCCAGTCTCACTTCTTCAACTGACTTGAATTGGAAGTCCAAAATGGAACTCATTATTTTTCTATCTGAACTTTATTCCCTTCCAACCTTTCCTATTACTACAGAGGACACTGAAATCCTCCCAGGCACCTACGCTTGCAACCTAGGTGTGTGTCATCCTTGGCTCCTCACTTTCTCTCACCTTCTATAACCAGTCTGCTGCCAAGATCCATAGGTTTTATCTCCAAACCATTGCTTGCATATTTCCCCTCTTCTCTTTTTTATGATGCTACTGGTATAAATACTTATCATGTTATTCCTGGACTATTGTAAAATCTTGGTATCCTTGCCTCAAATCTTTCCCTGCTCTAGTTCATCTTCTACTTAGCTCTTAAATTAATTTTCCTAAAATGCAGACCTGACTACTCCTTATTTAATAAATTGCATTGGATTCCCAATATCTCCAGGATCTAAGACAAAGTCCTCTGTTATGCATTCAAAGCTCTTTAAAACCTGACTTTCTATTTTTCCAGTTTTCTTACATGTTAGTTTCCTCTATATATTCTGCCGCTGCATGACACTGACCTCCTCTTTCTTGTTTCTTATGGAAGACATTTTCTCTCCAAATTCTATGAATTTTCACTGACTGTCCCCTATGCCTGGAATTCTTTCCTTTCTCATCTCCGTCTTCATTTTTTGTTCTTCCTGACTTCTTTCAAGTCCTGCTAAAATCCCATCTTCTATAAGAAGCCTTTCTTGATTTTCTTTAATCCTAATGTCTTCCCTACGGTAATTATTTCTAATTTATCCTGTATATATCTTTTGCATGTTGTGATTAGATTATAAAGTCCTTGAGAACAGTGATTTCTTTTTGTCTTTCTGTGTATCTTTGGAAATTGGCACATAGAAGGGAATCTATAAATATATTTTGTCTTTATATAATTTTTGATTCAAAAGGTAGTTCCTACATGTTGGTAAAAATAAAGTACAAAATAAAATTTGTTTTAATTTTTTCTTAATCATTTGGTGGATGAAATTATTATTGTCAAGCCAAGGAATTATTTGCTGCTCTGTACATATACATGTACATATATGTATACATACATATATATGAATATATATATATATATATGTATGTATACATATATATATAGTTGAAGAAAACGTGGTCAAGAGTTTTTTTTAACAACTCTTTTCAAGAATCAGAGTGGTTTTTATATCTCCCTTTCCTCCATCTTTACTCTGTACTCTAAGATAATCGTGCCTTCTTTCAAGATAATTTCCAGAGTTCCTGTTAGTACCTAACCTGGTAAGCTTGCCCACCTTGAGGCAGAAGTGTCTCAGGGGAATCTGACTATGTAGCATCTTTATATTAATCAATGAGAAACTATCCATTATAGACTTCTTATTCAGTAATAACCACATTTATTTGATTCTGTTGAAGTTCTTGAATGAATGTGTGAAACACCAATCATGAATTCAGAAAAAAAATTATCTGGTAGATCAGCCTCATGTAAATTGAAACATTATACTTTACCCAATTATTGTTCCCAAATCTTCATGACTAGTAATGATGTGACACTTCTATTGATATCAATAGAATATCAGAAGTAGAAACTTTTCTTTTATATGAGCAAGAACAACTCAATATCGACTTGAATGAAGACTTGTTTTGTAACCCTAGAATAGTTAGGGCAGGTATTTGTATTGTCATGTTGATGATTGTTGGAAATCCTACTGTCTTTGATGATCATGGTCTCTGCCTGACAGGTAGGACCATGGCAATTTTCTTGCTTCCTGTATTTTTTAATCTACATTAAATCCGAAAAGCTGTAATATTGTTCTGTTGTTGTTTAATTGTTTTTCAGTTGTGTCCAACATTTTGTGACCCCATTTGGAGTTTTTTGGGCAAAGATACTGGAGTGGTTTGACATTTTCTTCTTCAGTTCATTTTATATATGAGGGAACTGAAGCAAACAGGATTAAGAGACCTTCCCAAGTCACACAGCTAATAAGTATTTGAGTCTAGATTAAATTCAGGCCTTCCTCACTCTGGGCCTGGCACTCTATCCACTCTATCCACCTAGGCCTTGGAACATATTTTCACTTTTTAGGTATGCAGAAGAGAACTTTATTATATAATTCCATGTAGGGAATATTTGTTTCTAAATGTTGAGGAGTGATAGGAGAGACTGATGACATTTAGTCCTTAGGTTTAGCCCCTCAAATTTAAGATAGATATAGCCTTACAGAACCATTTTCCAGACATGGATCCTATGCTCCCAGGTTTCAGTGATATTTATCATGTTAAATTTGCAAACCCTGACAAGTTCTCCCAATCTAGAAAGGCTTTGGGTGGCAGACTGTGCATTTATGTCTGAGGAAAATGACAGGCCATGTTAGAGAGGCTCATCACTAGGCTGATCACAGGGTTGTGGCTGTTCTGGGTTGCAAGTCTTATTGATTTTCTATTAAATTCTCAGTATAAGAAATGTTGAGGAAAGCAGAGATCTCTGAAATATTAATGTGTATGGCATTAACATTTGTATGATTTGAATATGGCTCCCTTGAAAAAACTGAAATATAAAGTTTCTGTGACCTCAAAACATTTGAAAGCTCCTGCCCTAGACCACACTTTGGAAGCTACTCTTCAAAAGAAAGGAAAACCAATGAAACATCATTAACCATGAAATTAGCCATGAAATTGATGATTCAAATTAGCATGTTCTGGATCTCAGTGGAATTAGGTAGAGCTGAAAGACATTCAAAGAATGGGCTGAGTTAAAGAAACTCTCCTTTCTATGACCTCTTAGAGATTGGTTTCTATAAGTTTCTGTGTTGATGGGAACTCTAAGGAGAAGGGGTTAAGAGGGAGAAGGATACTTATAATTTAGCAAATGATGTACCTTGATAATTTCTTAATTTGATCTCTTATTTTCCTTCTCTTCTTTTAAGGACCAGGTTAGTTGCTATCTCCTTCATGAAGCTTTTTCTTTTAAATCTCACACCACCCCCATAGTCTTGCCTCAAGACTTTCCAAGTCTGAAAGTGATTTCACCTTCAAATTTTCCTCTAACACTTTTGATGTTTTCTGCCGCATCCTATTTTCTGTTAAACATGTATATGCTTTCATTTTTATATCCCAGCCCCCATAAATTACCTGACATATATATATACACACATACACACATATATATATATATATATACACTTAATGAATTAAGATGAGAAATATGGGGGAAATGAACTATAAGTAGTATAAATTTTGTTTTTCATTGAAATGTGGAAACTTTATAAACAAATTATTATTAAACGAATAAATAAAATGAATATAATTCAAGGACAATGGTACTTATAGAATAATCCCATAATGTAGGTATCACATTTTCATGGATAATAACAGCTAATGCTAATATAGCTATATAAAGTCATATTCATGATCTTATTTAATTCTCACAATGGCCTTGCTGACTTAGTAATTACTGGTGTTATCTTAAATATGAAGGGTGAGCCTTGAATTCAGTTCTTCTTGACTTCAGATCCAGTACTCTACTTGTCTATTATGACATTTTTTGTTGTTTGGAGGCAATACAATGATGCAAAGAAATTGTTTATAATTGTTAAGCATTTGGCTTAAGTGTCTTGCTTATTCTAAAATCTTTATCTTGTGGTATTTGAAAAGACTTTGAATGTATCTCTTTTTTTTTTCTAGTCCTTTTCCATAGTTCCCAGATGAATGTATATGTGTCCATATATGTATAAATACATTCATATTTATATGAAGATATGTTTATACATAAATACATATACATATATGCATGCTGAAAATATTTCAGCATATGCTGACAGATAAACTGAAATATATGTATTTCATGTTCATTCCCACAGTGTCTAGGACAGGTTCTTGTACAAAATATGAGAAACAACCGTTTATTAAACCAAATAAAATTAAAACTCTGGGCTCTGACTCTTAGAATTTTTGCCTTAAATTTGAGAGATTTTTAATTTTAAGTAACTTAACAGATATACCAAAAAGAGGATTTTACTTTCCTCTTTAGATATCCTCCCCTATCTTCTCTCCTCCCTTCCCCTATCTTCTTTTCCTCTCACTCTCTTCAGTAAATCATTAGACCTTTGAGTTTAAATTTGGTCATTGGACTTGACGAGCTATAATTTAAATCCTGGATTTAAATTCTGCTTTTGAAATTAATTAGCCCCACAACCCTGAGAAAGTCAAAATATCTGTGAGGTAATGTGGTGGTGGTGGTAGAAGCCATTGTCATTGTAGTAGTAGTAGTAGTGATAATACTGATGAAATATGTTTCCTGAAATGAAGGAGGACTGTTTCATTTTAGTTTTTATATGTCCAAGACTTTATTCCTACCCTGATTCACCATGGGCTCTTAATTAATGCATGTTGATTGGTTGATTGATAGTAACTTTCTCATAGGGTTATAATGAGGCTCAAATGAAATAATATATGCAGTAGTACTTTCTAGACTTAAAAACACTTTATTAATACTAGTTATTATTCTCTTAGAGTTATCCTGTTATTTCACAATCATTCCTTGAACTGGATCCTTTAATAAGGAATAAAACTAGGCCATTTGAAAGAGTGACATATCACTAAGGTAAGGAGATTATGATAGTGGTGATGGGGTGGGAGTATAAGTAATAGACCTTTTCTGTTTGTTTGTGGAGTAAGAATAAGTTTGTTAAAGGTCTTTTCCAATGTAGTCATAGCAATGTGAGTAGACTCCTCAGACACTTAAGAGTCCTCATGGGTGTATACCCCTGTTTTGTTGGCCACCAGCTACTCCTAAGTGAAGGGAGGTGACCGCGTGCTGAACAGATAATCATGTAGGTCACCCACTGCCTGGAAAAAAGAATGTAGTTGCAGGTACTAACCATCTCTGCAGTTCTGTGGTCTTGGTAACTGCTTTTCTGGGGCTCTGCTCCTCTTTGAAGTATCTTGTTCCAGTTTTTGACAGTCCAAAATTTAAATGAAATTGCCTCTGTGATAAGTTGGCTGACCCTTGATGGTCACTTTGTTGTAAGCTCTGGATATCAATTGAACCCCATTGGTCTGACTATTGTAAAGCCTTTAATTTTCTGACTGAGTGCACAAAATAGTTCCTAGACCCTTTCTAGCTTTACTCTTTATTTCTAGCTTTACTATTTATTAAAATTAGAAGAGACATGACATATTGGAAAAGAGATTTGACTTGAGACTCAAAAGAGTCTTAACTTTCATTTTTGACTTCTACTCTGCTAGCTACTCTCTCTCTGGCTAACCTAGAACATGTTAGCTTTCTTCACAGGTCCTCAGTTTTCTCCTCTGCAAAATGGGGGAGTTGGACAACTTGAGTTCTAAGTTGATTTCTGGTCCTAAATCCAGTGATCCTTGGAGCTAAATATAACTGCTCAGGCAAAGCATCAACAAAAATTTGGGGAAAGGTCTGGGGCATTATAGGATAGACCATGTGAAATTTTATCTATTCTTAGTTTTAAACATGCTTGTGAAGAAATTATTCTGGACATTATCTGAATCTTTGATCATCAGGAAGAGTCCTAGGCTTAAAATCATCAGTAAGAATAACTTTAAAGTTTATTGTTTCAGTAATGTTTGACTCTTCATATGTGCCCTCCCTTCCTTTTTTCAGGGGGGGGGGGAAGATGTTCTTGGCAAAGATAATGGGAGCAGTTTGCCATTTCTATCTCATCTTACAGAAGCTTCTTACTGAAGCAAACCAGTTAAGTGATTTGCCCAGGATCCCATAGCTACTAAGTATCTGAGGCTGTATTTAAACTCATTAAGGTGTTTCTCCCCGGTTCCAAGCCCAGTGTTCTTTCCCCCCTAGGTGCCTTATAGTTTAAGCCTAGAGACTTTATTTACTGGCTGTTTAACTTTAGACTAATGCCCTAAACCTCCACAAATCCCACTTTCCTCATTTGTTTGTTACAGGGGAATGATAATGCTTTGGAAACTTATTACATAATGTGTTGGGAACCAAATTAAGCTTTCTAATATGAAAAGTTATATTTTTAAAAATAAATGGTAAGGCACTACATATATGGAAGCTATTATTAATATTAATAATAAGAAACCTAAGAGGAATGATTGTCACCATATCACAATAAGAAAGTACCTGCAGAAATCTATTAAACTAAACTCTTTTTTATTAAAGCTATTTATTTTCAAAACACATGCATAGATAATTTTCAACATTCACCTTTACAAAACATTGTGTTCCTTATTTTTTTCCTTCCCTTCCCCCCAGCCCCTTCCCAAATAATCCAATATATGTTAAATGTGTGTAATTCTTCTATACATATTTCCACAGTTGTCATGCTGTGCAAGAAAGATCAGATCAAAAAGGGAAAAAATGAGAAAACAAAATACAAGCAAACAGCAACAAAAAGAGTGACAATACTATGTTGTGATCCACATTCAGTTTGCGCAGTCCTCTCTTTGGGTGCAGATGGCTGTCTCTATCACATCTATTGGAATTGACCTGAATCACCTCATTGTTGAAAAAAGTTACTTCCCTAAGAGTTGATCATCACATAATCTTGTTGCTGTGTACATTATTCTCCAGGTTCTATTCACTTAGCATCAGTTCATGTATGGGCTAATTTGTAAAGTATTTTACAAACATCTCTTTTTCTTTTCACAACAACCTGGAAGGTAGGTACTATTACTTTTCAAATGAGGAAACTGAGGCAGAGAGTTGTTAAATGACTTGACAAGAGTCAGGACTAGTAAGTGACTGAGTCAAAATTTGAATTAAGATTTTCCTGACTAGAGTTTCCCCACTCTAGCCATTTTTTTGCCTCTGTACAGAGATGATGTGGTTTGGTGCCTACAATGCTAGACTTAGCTTTGAATCTTCCCTCCAATATTTATTAGTTGCGTTACACTATGCAGTCATTACTTCGAACCTTATTTCTCATCTGTAAAATGAGAATAACAATATCTTGCAAGATGATTAAGTTCACATGACATATTTGCTGTTATAAATGCTAGCTAGTAATATCATTGAACTTCACACTATACCCTGCTTCGTTTTATTTCCTATGTTTTTCCAGCTCCAATAGCTTACATTTACTACTAAGAAATGCTTTTAAAATTAGCCCAGAAGAGTAGAAAGGGGTTCTAATACAAATTGCTAATGAGGCCTTGAGAAGTAACAGGCTTGTTATTGTTTTTTGTCCAATTGGTCAATCAATGAGAACCAGAGTGATTTAGATTTACCACGTTTCTCAAGAAAGAAATCTAGCTAGTAAACCCTAAAATATCTTGTGAGATTTCAGCAATCAAAATTAGTATTCCTTTGGGAAGATTACCCACAGGTAAGGATATGATTATCCATGTGGACAGAGGGAGATGAGGGAAGGAAGGAATGAAGAAAGAAAGGAAGGAAGTAAAGGAGGAAGGAAGAGAAGAAGGAAATGAGGGAAGGAGGGAGGAAGGGAGCAAAAGAGGAAAGGAGAAAGGGATGGACGAAGCAAGGGAAGGAAGGATGAAGGGAGGAAGGGAAAGAGGGAAAGAGGCAGGGAGGAAAAGAGAAAGAAAGGGAGGGAGGGAGGGATGAGGGAGAGAAGAAGGAAGGAAGGGAGGGAGAGAGGAATGAAAGAAAGGAGGGAGGGAAGGAGATAAGGAAGGAGTGAAGTAGAGTGAGCTCTGACTCTGGAGTTAGGAAGACCCCACATCAAGTTTTTTGCCTCTCACAAACCCTGGGAAATTTGCCAGTAGTTTTAAGAAACTCTCTGATACTATTTAGAAGAGTTGCTGGTCTATATTGGTAGAGAGAATTCCCTATCAGGGAAATCTCAAGTAATGACCTGTCTATCCTTCTTCCAGGCCATCTTCTTCCCCTTCATCCCTCCCCATTTTTTCCCTGCCCTCAAAGTAAAGAAGCTGGGTTTAGCAACCTCATTAAGGAAATACCTTCACTACAGAAAGGAATAGGTTATTAAAGCATTAGAACTGAATGCCAGTTAGGGAGATGTAGTAATACTTCTTTGGTTATTTTCTAGACAATACTAATTTTTTCTTTGAGGAAGTCATGGTCACCTGGCATGGGAACACTCTATAATGACTCAGTGTATTCAATGTTTTAAAGGAATTCTAACAATAAAGCACTAAAATAATGTCCTTATGATTTTGTTCCACTAAATTGATATTTCCTTTTTATTTGTAAAAGTATTTTTCTGCAAAGTGGTGAAACAGACTTTTTCCTATAGTTTATGTGGTATGTAGCTTAAACCTGAACTCTATTGGTTTTTCACTAAATTTGATTACATTATATATATATATATAACTACATTCAGAGAGAACTTTAAGGTTTGAAAAGCACTTTACCTGTGTTATTTGATCCTTCCAGCATGATTGTGAGAAAGGTGATATGATTATCCAGGAAAACTGAGGAAAACTTGGAGTGGTTAAATGATTTATCCTGGGACACAGAGTTAGTAAATATCTGAGGCAGGATTCTAACCTAGGTCTACCTGATATCAATTCAATTAAGCAGATGAAAGGAATCTCAAGGATCATCCAGTCCTAGCATTTATTTATTTTACAAGGGATCATCTTTTGCTCAAGGAAATCTAGATGCTTAATATTCCCCTTTCTAGGATGGCCTCATTATGTGTGGAATACCCCCCCCCCCAATCTTATCTTTGCTCTACTTTGTCTGTGCTCATTTTGTATAGTTCCCATAGCATGTAACATCCTTGAGCCAGTTTTTGTCTTCAAAATCCTAGCATCTAGCATGGTACCATTTATGTAGTAGATACTTACTTTATTGTTATTATTTGAAGAAGAAAAGATAGTGACAAAATGATGACATTTTAGTAAATTAATTGTATTGAATTTGATAAGCATTTATTAAGTGGTTGTTTTGTACAAAATGCTGCTATAGGCCCTGGAAAAAATAGAAAGAAAAGTGAAACATTCCCTGTATCCATTAAGTTTATATTTTATTCTAGGGAAAAATAGTTAAATAATATAAAAATATTCAAAATAAATACTAAGTAATTATAGGAGTGAGGAAATTGAGAGAATTAATAGATTTCCTGGAAGATTGGTTGAAAGGGGAAATCAGGATTTAGTATGTATGGTGTTATTGGCAAGTTGTCCCCCCAAATCTGAAGTTGTTTTAGAAAGAAATTCATTAGTCATTTGGTAGAAAAGAGTGAGCTAGAAAATTTCTTTGTTCAGGCCCTGGAAGGTTTAGATAAAGGTACCTGCATATGAATTATGTATACGCAGGCAAACAAAGTAGCCAAGAAGGCAACTTGAAAGCAAGGTAATATGAGGTAGATAGAAGTAACTGTAAGGGGCAGCCAGGTGGCACCAGATAAAGCACTAGGCCTGAAATCAGGAGTACTCATCTTTCTGAATTCAAAGTTGGCCTCAGATGTTTAAATAATTGTGTGATCTTGGGCAAGCCAATTAACCCTGGTACAATTTCTTTCATTTATTAAATGAACTGGAGAAGGAGATAGAAAACCTTTCCAGTATCTTTGTCCAGAAAACCCCAAATGGGCTCAGGGAGAGTTGGCGATGGCTATAAAATGACTAAAAAACAAAACAAAACTAAAATATTCAATAAAATTGGGCTGAAGCTAAAATATAAGGAAACTCAAAATACAAGGTTGGTTGGACCCATCAAAAGTCCTGGGTATATTTACTTTAAGATTGCTTTGGATAGATTCAGGGTCTGGGGGACCCAAAATATCTTATAGCATCTCCAGAATTCCTAGAGAGTTACTGGAGTGAAACAATATTCTGGGTGCAAACAACTTTAATCACATAAAGTTTGATTTAAACAGTATAATAATTTTTCTCAAACAATGTAATGTCACTTTTTCCTACAGTAGTACTTGAGATATTGAGCCTCTTAAGAAAAAAAATGCTCTTGTTCCTTTTCAGCAAATGTATATGTGGAAGACTATGTAACATAATGGGTAATGTTGTATTTGGAATCAGAAAGA
The DNA here is from genome assembly GCA_023553655.1 of Myrmecobius fasciatus. NCBI lineage: Eukaryota > Metazoa > Chordata > Mammalia > Dasyuromorphia > Myrmecobiidae > Myrmecobius > Myrmecobius fasciatus. Next base: position 21,684 of record JAJPUD010011842.1, read on the forward strand.
CCTGAATTCAAATATGGCTTCTGACATTTATTAGTGAGCAAGGTTATATGGTTTAGTGGAGAGAAAACTGACCTTAGAGCACTTTAGATTTGGGTTTCAAGTACCAAGTGGACAAAGCATTTGATGTCTCAGTGCTTTAGGCCAGTGGCATCAAACTCAGATAGAAAAAATGGCTATTCATCCATAATAAGGATCCCTGCAATTTTAACACATAATATTATCTATATCTGATTGTGTTTTTATTTATTTTGTCAAATACTTCCCAATTACATTTTGATCTGGTTTCTGCCTGTATTCTGGAGTGTTATGCTCTTAGCTACTTAGCAAACATGCAACTTCAAGATTGGAAGTTTCAAAGAAGCTGCTGACTTGCAATGGTAGAGTTTCCTCATCTAGGAGAGCCAGTTTCTGAGGAGTGAAATCAAAGAGCAATCTCCTATTCCTGATGACCCTATTCCTGAGCTTCTTTGAGCCTTAATTCCCTATAAAATAGAGGTGACATTGTAGGCTTTGTGGAAGACTCAAATAAGATGTGTGCAAAGGACTATGTGCAAATAATGTCTTAAAATTTATAGATTGTAAAGATTTATTTTTATTTTTTGCTTATTTGGATTACTTCTTGGAGCCATATTGATGATTGGAAACTGTAGTTAGAATTTCAGTTGTCTTTTTTACACCAGCTGTTTTTATTCATTTGACGACACTGAAACTTGGCCCAGAAAACAGGGGGGAAACAGCTTCATAATAGCACACATTTCTATAGGGCCTTCAGGTTTACAAAAAGCTTTTCTCACAACAACCCTGTGAGAGAGATAATATGTAGATTATCATTCCCATTGTACAAGAGATGGAAATGAGAAAGTGACATTGTTACAGACCTTGGTAATGTTGAAGTTAGAATCTAAACCCACCTCTCTTTTCACTTAAATGCCTCTAATATGAATGTATTACAACTAACAAACTTCATTTCTTATCTGAAGAATTCTCTTGAGTAGCAGGGGGGTTTATTGTGAAAAAGAGGAAACTAGGTCATTCAATGTGCATTCACTTTGCTTGTTCTAAAGTGAGATGATTTCTTTCTTTTAGAGGAAAAAAAGTCCCAGGATCACTGCACAGGACCTCTCATCCAAGCTGAGGGTAGGGACTCTCCCGTCTGTGTCATATCCCAGCCCTCTATTTCAATTTTGAAAGCTCAAATCTATTTAACTCTTCAAATAATAGGAAGTTATGAGGGAGCTATCTGAGCAAGGACTTAATTAAGTCACTGTGTTGACATAGATTTTGTGTGGTGTGTGTGTATATGTGTATGTGTGTGTGTGCCTTGTACAAAGTGTAGGTGTGACACTTTGAGTGGACAGTTGATCGTCAGTGGGCTCTCTCAATCTCTGATGCTTTATGTGGTCAACTGTGGTCTGGTCAACCTGGCTGGATGGAGGGCGAGGGGGATCCCTGACTAGTCCTTGTTGGCTTAATACACCTATGTTTTGCTCACAGCTGTTTGCTTCACATCAGGGATACTGTTAGCAGCTATGAAATGTTTTCACACCACCCACCTATTAGCTATGGCTCTATAACATTTGTTGGCACTTACTGTCAGGGATGGACTGCTTTTATAATTTTTTTTAAAGGGACAATGGAACTTTTGGTGAAATAAGCCAAATTGGCTGATGCTATGCTTGAAAATATTCCATTCCTTTTGTGTCCAAAATTATCACTTTTGTTTGCCCTGATCTGCAACCAAAATATGGCTAGAGCAAGAACATTGTTTTGTTTTCAAAATCATTTCTCCTTTCCTGCTTATCAGTTTTAAAATCCAGCATTTGGTTTTTCTGTGTCAGTGAATTCAGCTTTCTCTGTCCCCCACTACACACGTCCCATGTTGCATATGTTTATACTGTCATATTAAAAGCAATAGATACTTGGCACTTTGGAGCCAAGACTAGACTTCTGTACTTGACCTGGAAGGTCTATGATTTCATCACTCTGGAAACTTCCTCCATTAATTCTTGTCTCACCTTTTCAGGCCTTCTTTGTAGATGATCTTCTTGAGTTGTGTCTGAAAACTACATCATTTGGAAAGTACATTTCTGGTGATAATTCTCTCCTCTATTTCAATTAGAGAGGGTGGTAGTGGTGGTTTTTGGACTGTGGATACATAATCTCCCACTAGGTTCACCCTTGAAGTAATTTCCTTTTTGTCTGAGCATGTATTCTGTGAGCATAATAGTAGTTTGAGAACCTTCAGTTTTTTATTTACCAAAGGAGGTTCTAGAAGAGACCCAGAGGAAGATGTCAAGATGAGTTACTACTGGAGTTATAGAGCTGACAATATCCTTAGAGGTCATCTACTTTGACTCCCTCATTTTACAGATTAGGAACTGAGATTCATGGAGTTCAAATGGTATGTCCAAGTCGTAGAGATAGAAAGTGACAAAACTGGAATTTGAACCTAGGTTCAAAACACTTCAGTGCTTTTTTTTCTTCTTCTTCAATATGCCATCTAATTGCTTCATTTTGTAAACTAAGAAACCAGAGTGGTTAAATGATTTTCCCATGGACACATGCCTATCAAAGAATAGAACTTAGATCCTTTAACTACCAATTCAGATGTCTTTTCACTATGTTCATATCCTTTGATCCATGAGTTGGGGAGAAAGAAGTATCTTCTTATGAAATCTTTCCATTTCCATTGGATGAGAAGTCCACAGAAAGGGCAGAAAACTGTCTTATTATATATCTATCTAACAGGGGTCGTATTTTTCCATAGTGAAAGTGTTTTATAAAGGTTTTGTTGAATTTCTTTTAGTAATAGCAACAATTAAAGAATTCTTCTCTGTTTGTGCCTGTCTATATACCTTTCTTTCCACATTGACTGTTCTCCACATAGTCTTCCTCAAAAACTTAATAGTGGCATGGAGATAACCCTGAGTTTTTGAAAGCTATGTAAATGGAATGCAAAATCAGGAGTGTTCTACCAGGATGTAAAGGCTTTAGGGTATGACCTGGTTGATGGGCTGTGTATTACCTGGCTAAATAATTACAGAGAAGATTATCACTAGTAGACTGTCCAGTAGGAGATGAACTTTTTTTGGACCAGAGAAACATAAAGAGCAAATAGGGGGAAAGGAATTCTCATGATGTCACAACTTTCTTGATATATTGAAGAAGGACACATACATGATATGATCAGTCATTCTTGTTTATTGAGTAGGAATAAGTTCTTTGAAGGCAGGGGATCGTTTTTTCCTTGCTTTTAAATCCCCAGTCTATAACATTGCACTTAACAAAGAGTAGGAATTTAATCAATGCTAATTAATTAATTGTTTAATTAGTTGAGTAAATATAAATTGAACAAAATGTCTTCTTGTTTATTGTCTTATTTGATCCTCATATTAGTTTGTGAGATAATCAGGAATGGTGTTAATGTCTTTGTTATATAGATAAAAAAACTGAAGCCATGGCCACATCAAGTGGCTTACAGTCACATGTTGAGGAAATGATTAATACAGGATTGGAATATAGGTCCAAGATTTTTTTCCCCATTCCACATTGTTCCATGCTCGAAAAAATGCTCCAGGTTTCTCACTCTGTAGTACCTGCAGAAAGTGGAATGATTTCTATTTGGTTCAGGGAATAGAGGAAAGAAAGGAGGGCTCAATGTTAGAGATATTTACTGAGTTTTAGCTCAAACTTAGATTGCTTTTCTTCAAGAGAATCTTTGTTTGGTCACAATGCTATAGCTTAGTGGTTAGTGAGCCAATATCGGGAGTCATGAAGAATGAGAATCATGCCCTGGTTCTTCTATATACTTAGTATATGACTGTGGGAAAGCCACACAGCCTCTTAAAGTCTAAGATTAAAGATTAAAAGCTACAAATGAGTTGCTATCTGTATCCATTGATGTAGCTTCTGACATTGATGAATTTTACAGGTTTAATAAATGCCTTAGATTTTCTCCAGAAAGGGGTTGAAATACTTTTGTCTTAAACTAAATAAAATAGAATATAACACAAAACTTTGATTAACCAAAATAAACTGGCATCTAAAGAGAACTTCAGATTAGAGTTGGGTTAAATAGCTCATCTGTTAGCCTACTTTTTCTAGATTTGAACAGGATTTGATAGATGAAAAATCAAAAGATGGAGGGATATTAATTTCCTGTTGAGTCTTTTCTGAATTTAAGAATTGTTATGTAGTAGAAAGAATACCTTATAGGAATCTGGAGACCTGGGTTCTAATCTTGAATCTGCCACTTGGTAGAACCAAGTTTTTGAACTTCCCTGAATATTGAATAGTCTGTGAGTTCATCATAGTGACTTTTGGCTTATATTGCAACATTTATTTGTACCTGTTATAGTTATTCCTGATAAACATTTATTGTCAACACTATATGAGAGAGGTACCAGAATCATAGAAATTGAAAGTTATCCTTCTGGAGCAACACAAAACATATGTTCCTTTTATTTGACTTAGATATTTAAAAAAGACAGTGGCAGCATGATGGATATTACATAAAACTTTGAAAAAATAAAACACTAGAAAAAAGTAGATTCAGGAGATTCAAATTCTTATCCTACTTTTATGATGATAACCTATAGGATCTTGGATAAATAATTAACCTTCTTAGAGTATGAATTGCCTCATTTGTATATAAGTAATTTGAATTAGCTGATCTCCATGTATAAATCTATGATGTGGGATTCTGTTTTGTTCTAATTCTTAAGCCTTGTGTTTCCTGGGCTAAATATCCAAAGTTCCTTCCATGATATGATTTCTATAACTCTCATTCTCCTGACAAAGAAGAGTAGGTTTTCCAGGGAGAAGTGCTCCACATTTGCTTCATTAAGTTCCTCAAAAGAAACCTTTCCAGTTTAAACAGAAAAGTGTAGCTGTTACTGAATATGGTTGTAAAATCATTTTCCAGTAAAGGAGATGAGGGCCTGTTGATGGAATAAAAGCAAACGGGAGGCATTTATTTTACAGTCTAATAGGTCTGCCCCTGATGGACAAAACAATGAGATAAAGTGGACAAACACAATTTGGCTTCACTTTGAGGTATGGAGAAAATAATTCTTCCAACTCAGCAGTCTTCTGTTACTCATGGACACTTGAACATAAGGTGATTTGGCTTTCCCCATTTTGGAAGCTGTTGTATGACCTCTTAAATGAGGAAGACAGCTGAATTTCTGAACTATGAACAGTTTTATCAGCTGGATTGCACATCTCTTCAGGACAACAGTATGTAGTGTCTTTTTTGAAAAGCAGGACAATGTGTTTGGACAACCCCTTGGCAAGAGTGAATTGCAGTGAGAAAAGCAAACTTAAGGAAATCAAGTTAATGGAATTTGACAATTGTGAAGTACAACTCTTCAATACACTCAACATGAATAGCAAAACTGCTTTTGCTGCTGGGGAACAAGAGGGCAATATGTTTTTTTTTCTTCCTGTTTGCTCTTTTTTTTTATCATATCCTCCTAAATCTGCTTCTTAATAGCAAAAGCTTAGGAACAACATAAGGCAAGTAACTCATGCCCATGGAGTTTATCATTCATTGGACTTCATGAAAAATTTTATTGGGAAAGTGGGAAATTTAAAATTGATCTTGGTGATTATTAAAATATTCTGAACAGTATGCTATAAATTTAAACTAAAGGTTTTAGTTGGTATCCTAATGCAAAAGTGAGGCAACATAGTACATGATAAATGACATATTACAGTGAAGTGGGTGCCAGGTATGCTGTCAGGAAAACCTGGTTTAAATCCTACCTCTGATATTTATAGCTGTGACTATGGCCTTTGGAGACATTTTCCTCCTTTGTGAAAATGACATGATATTTGTCATACCCTTCTTAGTAGCCCTTGTGATGCTCAAATGAATAACATATATAACTTAAAAATGTTTTTATAAAGTTTATAAAACCTTGGTTTTCTTTTCTCTGTCTATCCCTGTTCTCTCACTACCCCTCCTACTCTTTTGCCCCCTCTCCTTTCTCTTCCTTTTCTCTCTTCACTCCCTTTTGGAAGTATATGTCTTATGTGGCTCAGTGAAATAGGTTTATAACCATGATTATAATAATTTCTTGTGTTTATATAGTTTATATATCATAATTTATTCATTATAGTTATTTTGTTTTTGTCTGAAGTTTGGAAAAATATACAATATGTTTTTATTTTAATGGAGAATAATTTTATGAGCCACTTGAATTTTAAGGGGTTAGACATTCATATTTAACATTGCAAAAACATATATTATTGCTCAAATTATCTTATTTTTTATTAGTTTATATTTACTTCATTAGGGCTCCTCATTTCATCTTTTTAGTATCATTTTGAGATTTACTCTTCATCAAACTTTTATTCCAGTGGATCTCTTATCTCATTGGTATGGGTACTGATGTGAATCTTAACACCAATGATTCAGACCATAACCTGCCTATGCCTTTTTGCTCTATGTCATTCTAATCCTAACTCATACATTTATCACAATGAGCACACTTGCTTAGAGAATTCCTCATATTCTCTTCACATTATCTGTGTATCCATTGAATATGGAGACCATTCATTGGTTTTCTTTTATTCTTGTTATGTGACTAGCTCATCCTTCTTTTTTCCTGGCAATATCAACAACCATATTTATCTCTTTTTTTGTTTTTCTCTCAAAACTATTATAATTTTAAGCATCTAGAAAAGACATGCTAGTTAGACACTCTATGGAAAACTTATGGGAAGACATAGACAATAATCATACAGGTGGAAAGGTCATGAAGACATGGCAATCTGAACTAGTAGAAGAAGTACTCTCCATGATTAGATCATGGATCCTCACCCATATTGCAATACAAATGGCAGAATTTTTTCCTGGTGAGATGCCTGTCTGTATGTCTGTCTATTTATCTATCATCTATCTATCTATCTATCTATTACTAATCCTACTTAGCATTTTAATAAAAAGGTAGAAGGGTCTCATCAGAGCAATTCAAATCCCTTTGTTACTGGCCAAGAAAATACTAATTTTTGTACTGGCATTACAGCATAGTGGGAAGAACATAGGACTGAGAGTTGAGTTCTAGTTCTCTCACTAACTCTTAAGATGTTGGGCAAATCTGTTCTCCAGATTGGACCTCAGTTTCCTATTCTATAAAATGAGCCTTTCCCCAAATCTATGTAGGCAATCTGAAGTTCTGTAAGATATGAATGGGTATAAAAAAGGTAAGAAAAATTTCTGTTATTGATCTTTTTCTTGTAAAACATCACATAAGAAATTATAACCCAAAACTTCTTAAATATATCAATAATTTGTTTGGAAAAAGTCTTTTAATTTATTTTGTTTATAAACATTTCCATCATCTCCTTTTATCCCAGGTCTATTTCATATTCTGTTATTTTGCAAAGCTTTGAAATGTTTGAAGAACAATATTTAAGTTTTGTCTTTATATTTTAATCCCCAGTGCATTCTAATGCCAGTGTTTCAGCTGATATTAATTAGGATGTAAGAATTTTAATCTTGGAGGATAGTTTAGGAGTCAAATAGTCCAGCCATGTCATTTTATACATGAGGAAACTGAGGCTTAAACAGATTAAACAGCAAAGATTTAAACCCAGGTTTCCTAACTCAAAATTATGTATTTTTGTGTTTTCACTATAGTGAACTATGAGCTAGTTAGTGACAGTCTTTATCCTTGAATTAAATATGTTTCATCTTCTGAAAAGTGGGCATGTTGCCTTCCCTCTGTACTTCATAGGGTAGTCATGAGAAAAATATTTTGCAAGAATTAATGTACTATAGGAGTTTTAATTATTGTTATTATTGAGTTGCTGCTAAGCCATTCTTTAAGTTTAAAAATTGCAGAGCAGGTGACAACTTGAATAATTGGAGGGAATTTCATCACTGAAAGTTACCTACATCAGCAAAACACACAATGTACAAGATATCTAAAAAGTTTTAAGCTTTAAGAGCTTAAAACTTCACTGAAACTTTTGCAACTCTCTATATTATTAGTCTTTATGCTTTAAAAATACATGTTTAACATCATAATTGATAAAGGAAAACCTAATAATTCTACAAATCAAATCCATTTAAGTTTGGGTTACAAAGAAAGGCTTAATGCTTAATATAGTTTTGCCATTTAAAAAGTAAAGAGCTCAACCAAATGATTTTCTCTTCTAGGTTTTTTTCTAGCTCTGATTCAGCAGCTTCTGTAGAAAAGGCAAGATTCCTGTGGCTGATTAGGCTGTTGCCATTGGAAGCTGCCTAGTACCCTACTCAGAATTCAAGGCCAAAAAGGGTCCATTATTTGTGCTGTTGATTCTGCTACTTGGTATTCACACATCCCTAATGATCTTGGAAAGTATAATGTTTTCTAACAGCTGTAAAGACAAGAGATTCTAACATTCCTAACTATACATAATATCCATGAAATTACATTGAATAATGTAATGATGTGTTATGCTGCCATTAACACATTATGAATACCTAATTTGAAAGGTTAATGAAATTGACAAACACATGTATACTATGTGTATCACCAATACTAGTTAATGACAAATCTCTTGTTTTTATTTGCAAAATGATTGGAATTGGAAAGAATTCATTATAGTTACTTTGTTTTTGTCTGAAGTTTGGAAAAATATACAGTATGTTTTTATTTTAATAGAGAGAGCAATTTCATGAGCCACTTGAATTTTAAGGGATTAGACATTCATATTTAATATTATAAAAACATGTATCATTACTTGAATTATCTTATTTTTAGACAAAATTAGACAATTATTTCCATTCATGCATCCTTCACTGTAAGCTAATAGAATGGTCACCACTCCTTTGATAAAGGGGCAGCTAGGTCACACAATGGATAGAGCTCTGGGTCTGGAATCAGGAAGGTATGAGTTCAAATCTAGTCTCAGACACTAATTATGTTTGTGACCATGGCAACCTGTTTGCCTTACTCCACTGGAAAAGAAACCAGCAAACCATTCTAGTATTTTTGCCAAGAAAACACTATGGACATTATGATTCATGAAAAGTCAGACATGACAACTACTGAACAACAGCAATTTCAACCTCCAATATGCCCTAAATTTACCCAGAGTCAAAAAACTAGTAACTGTCTGAGGCTTGATTTGAACTTAATTCTTGCTGACTTTTGGTCTAACTCTCTATCTACAATATCACTTAGCTGCCTTTGTATTGAGGAGAGAGTAAGTTCCAATATGGGGAGTAGCCTATGTAAAGACAAAGAAGAAAATAGTGGGTGATATGATTAATGCACAGTGGACAAAAAATAGGACAACTTACTTGGAGCATAGATTGTATGTATAATCATCCTAGAAAGATAGACTGGATGGGGGCTTTAATTGTTATAGAGATGAGTTTCTGATTCATACTAGAGGAAATAGGGAATCGATGAAGTTTGTTTTTGTTTTTTTTTTAATTAGGGGAATGACACCATTAAACATGTGTTTTGGAAATATCAATTTATTAGCTCTGTAAAGCATGAATTGGAGAGGAGAAATTCTAGAAGTAGGGAGATCAATCTGGAGACTATTGTAATAGTATAGATGAGAAGTGATGAAGGACTGAACTCAGAGGTAGTTATGATGATAGTGGAGGAAAAAAAGAAAGAGAATTAGCAACTGATTAGACTTGAAAGTTGAGTAGAGTATACAGTTAAATATCTCTCCTAGATTGAGGAGCTGTAGTACTAAAAAAATGATGGTGACTTCAACAAAAAAAAGGAAATTAGGGGGAGTGGAGGACCAAAGATTATGAATTAGTTGGGTACTTGTTTGAGATGCCTTTGGAATTATAGATAGAGATGCTGTCAGAAAGTAGGAGATACAGGACAATAGCTCAGAATAAATATTAAAATTGAATATATGGAAGAAGGAAGAATGAAAGAAAAAGGAAGAAGGAAGAAGGAGAAGGAGGAGAAGGAGAAGGAAAAGAAGAAGGAGGAGGAAGAGACAGATAGACAGACACTCTTAAAAAGAGTGCAAAAAGGGCTTAGATATATCCATGAGATATAATCATGGTTGGGGCATAGATGATGATCCCGAGAAAGAAACTGGGAATGGATCAGATAGGTAAAAGGAGAATCATGGAAGAATAGTATTATGAAAAACTAAGGAGAAGAAAACAACCAAAAAACCCAGAATGGTCAGCAGTGTCAAACACTGCAGAAAGATCAAGAATGATGACTAAGAGCTAATAGCTATGAATACGAAAAGAAGAAAATAAAAGCCCCTGTTCTCAAAGAGCTTCTAACAGGGAAAAACAAAACATAAAGGGGAACTGGAAAGAGAGGAGAAAAGGAGGAAGGAGGGCATCCAATCAAGGGCAGGACAGCTAATGTAGAGGTAGAGTGTCCATAAGAAGACCATTTATGTCTTTGGAAAGAGTACTTTCAGTTGAATCATAGAAATGCCAGATTATAAGAATTTGAGAAGTGCCTGAGGGGTTAGAGAGTTGGATGCAACTAGTTTAAACATATTTTTAAAAAATCAGATAAGGCCTAATGACCTCTTTCAGTCCTTTGAACACATACATTATACTTGGTCTCCTTCCCCTCCCCCTTTCCTCTTGCTATCAGTCTTCTCTAAATATCCACAATTTCTTCAATTGATCCTCATGTGAAATGAACTGATAGTCTTTTACTTCTCTGCTTATTCCCCATTAAATGTTTTCTAGTTTATCAACACTATCCTGAAATGTGCCACCCATAAATCAATATGATTTGCATGATATTGATTTGGTCTGACTGAGGTAGGGCATAATGGGACTATCACTCTCTTTAAGAGCATCACCTGTTTGACTTAAGCTTCCTATTGTTCTGTATAGGATAGATGAAGTAGCTCAAATATGATGTTGAAAATTCACCCAATCTTTCTAGATCATAGTTTCTCCTAAGTAAAATGAATCACTCTAACTTGATGATTCCCAAAGTCTTGTCCACATTTAGAACTTATAATCTATATGTAGTAATAATCTTAGATATATAACCTTAAACAAAAAGTAAGAATTTGTCATTCTTCTATTCCTCCTTTTTATATTCTTTTTCTCTCTCTTCTTCCTTCTTCTTTCCCTCCTTTTCCTCTCATACTGATAGACACAGAAGTTTTAACATGTTATGCTAAAATTGACTTCTTGCAATGGGAGAGCAAAAAGAGGGAAAAGAGTGAGAAAGAATGATGCAGGGAAATACACAATAATTAAGATTATGAATGGAAAGAACTCACCTATAAAATGGAAGAGGATAGAATGTATCATAAAGCAGAATCCAACATAGTATTTACAAGAAAAATGCTTGAGACGCGAAGATTCGTGCACATCTAAAACAAAGAATTAGAGCAAAATCTATCACAGTTAAGTTGAATTCAACAAAAGCAGGAGAAACAGACAAGAAAACAGTAAAATTTAGGCAATTAAAAGAGATGAACAAGGAAAAATTATTTTGTTACTTAAAGATAATAGGTAATTATGAGTGATAGGTAACATGCATATGCCAATGGTATAGCATCTAGAATTTTAATGGAAAAATCAAATTATATAATGGCATAGCATCTAAGATTTAAAGGAAAAGTGAAACTAAAAGGAAAAATAGATAATAAAAATAAAACAGTTGGATATTTCAGTGTAGCTCTTTCTGAACCAAACAAATTCAACAATACCACACAAGAAAAAAACTAATAGAATTTTTTAAAAAGTTAAATATTTTAGATTTCTGGCAATTGTTGACTGACAACAAAAAGAAATATGCATATTTATCAGCTGTGTATAGAACCTTTACAAAATATGATCATGTATTAGGATATACAATCTCATTAATAAAATGAAGAAAAGTGTCAAATGTGTTCCTAAATGAAGAATAATGTTATGAAATTATGTTTAATACAGGAATGTAGAAGGAAGCATTGATTTCTTTAAAAGTAATGACAATGAGACAACATACCAAAATTTTGGGGATGCAACCAGTCTTTAAGAGAAAATTCACATTTCTAAACACGTTCATCAACAACGGTTAAAGAACATATTGATAAATTAGGTATAAAATAATAATAAAAACAAAAAAAACTATTTAAAACCAATTAAACACCCAAATAAAAAACCTCAACATCAGAGAAGAGATTTAAAAAAATTGAAAGCAATGATTAAATTAATGAATGCAGGGGCTGCTTTTTTTTTAACAGACAAACTTTTAACCAATTTAGCTAAAATTTAGTTAAAAAAAGAGGAAAACCAAATTACGAATATGAGAAATATAAAGGAACAACAAAGAAGAAATACAAATATTAAAATCTATTTGCTTATCTATGCATGCCACTAAAACTGACATTTTATATGAAATGGAAGAATGATTACAAAAATATACAATACTTAGAAAGGCAGAAGAATGAAAAAGAGAACTTAATAAGCCAATTTAAAAATTGAACAAATCACAATTTAAGTTCTAAAGGAGAAAAACTTGGAATCATGGATTTGTAAATAATTTCTATCAAACATGCAGAGAACAATTAATTCCAATATATAACAAACTGCTTCAAAAATACACAAAAAAGGGTCCTACAAAATTCCTTTTATGATCCAAGTATTGTCCTAATATCTAAATTAGAGTGAATCTAAACAGAGAGAGCAGACTATAGTTCAAGATCCCTAGTGGCCATTGATGTGAAAATTTTAAATATCATATTACCAAAGCTCTTACAAAGATATCATAGAGATTATATACCATAATGAGGTTGGATTCATGCCAGGAATATAAAGTTGCTTTATTATTAAGAAAACTATAAACATAATTGACCATATTAATAAAAAGATAACAAAATATAAGTTGATGCATAAATAGCTTTTGACAAAATATAATGTTCCTATTAAAAATGCAACAAAACATTGGGAGAAGTCGATCTTTCCTTAACACAGAAATGGTACATTTCTATCAAAGTTTCTTAAACTATGGGTGGCAACCACATATAAGGTCACATAATTGAATTTGGGGAGGGGCAGCTAGGTGGTGCAGTGGATAGAGAACCAGCCTTGAAGTCAGGAGGACCTGAGTTCAAATTTGACCTCAAACGCTTAACACTTCCTAGCTATGAGACCCTGGGCAAGTCACTTAACCCCAATTGCCTCAGCCAAAAAAAATTGAATATGGGGGGGTCTTAAAGTTATGATTTATTATCAATAAATGTTTGATTTGCATGCTATTTTGTAAACTTCTGTACTCAGGGTAACATAAAAATGGAGCCTGGAGCCCGTGAATATTTGAGGGGCAAAGGAGATCCAAGTTAATGGCAAGGGAAACTTTAAGAGGGATAGAATCAGTTTTACATGGTCAAGAGGTAATAATAACACATTTCCATAGTGCTTTAAGATTTATATCAGGAAAAAATGATGACACGAAATAGGTGTCCCTGAAGGAAGAGAATGGTTTTAATAAGGAAGGGGTAGAGCCTACCTGTGCACATGCACTGAGGTGGAAAAGGCCCTTACAAAATGTAATATGAAGGGCAGCTAGGTGGTGCAGTGGATAGAGCACCAGCCCTGAAGTCAGGAGGACCTGAGTTCAAATGCTATCTTAGACACTTAACATTGCCTAGCTGTGTGACCCTGGGCAAGTCACTTAACCCCAATTGCCTAAGCAAACAAAACAAACAAACAAAAAACCAAAAAACCAAAATGTAATATGAAAGCATAAAAGTTCAGAGAATATAGTCATTTCTTCTGATATACTTATTATATTTACTGGCACCATCTTCCATATATGACACTTTAATTCATTCTTCAAACCAACATTAGTTTATTTGACACATGTATTAAGAACCTTGTATGCACAAATCCTTGTGGAAGGCACTGGACAAGATATAACATTGACCAGGACTAATCCCTGTCATCTATGACCATAATAGTTATATGAAAGGATAGAAGAGGTATAATGGAGTACATAGATTATGGTAAGAGAATCAGAGAGGTTGATTAACTTGCTATGAAAATTCAAAGGAAAAATCACATCTGATTGATTTTTTATCTTCTGGATTCTAACCTGCAACCCTAGCATGTTAATTAGAGCTCATCCTAGCCATCCAGGTTCTCCCTGTACTATGTGACATATCTATTTCTCCATCACTGAACAAACATCAGTTATGATGATATCTTTGGAATTGCATCTGAGTTGAAAACATTCCAATTTTCTTGACATCATTCCTAACAGACTCCTTATTTAATGTATTGATGCCATCAATAAGATGATTCACTTTTGATTCTGAAAATGGTCATAGGTGTAATCCTAATACCATTGTGGGAAAACAATTTGAAAATACAGCTAATAGAAATTAAATCTACTGGGATATATGGGATATATAGAGAGAAGACTAATTTTATAATATTGACATCAGCATCAAGGGATCAAGAAAATTCCAGTGTAAGATAAGGACTGACTTGTTGAATGAGAGATCAGCTGCCCATTTTCTTAGAAACTACGTTAGTTTTTTGGAAATCTTGGGTGAGGATTTTTTAAAACAAACACTAAAAACTTTTTTTTCTTTAACATAACAGGTTATAAATAGTTCCTCTGCAGAATCCAGTCTGATCTCTCCAACCCACAATGTTCTATCCATTCTCTGAATTCCTGTAGAACTGAAAGGTTTTTTGTTTTTGTTTTTTTTTAACAGTCAGGTTTCCAGAATCATAATCACATAATATACATATTGAGTAGGACTTTAAAGACCAGCAAGTTAAAATCTCTAATTCTATAGATAAAGAAACTATGGTTCAAAGGAGTTATATGACTTGTTCAAGGTTATATAATAAATTAATGGCAAATCTGGGCCTAGAAACCAGGTTTCTTGACTTGTTGTCCACTATTCCTTACCTTCTCATGCTTATATTTTCTCTCCCTCATGGACCACATTTTTTATATTCTTAAATTTTTAAAAATCTTTTCAAATACATTCTATTCTTTATGTATACAATGTAAGGATGTGTCATATGTCTTTTGTGTTCTCCCACAGTTTTTATAGGGCAGATAGATTGTGTAGGGGATAGAGCACTTGGCCTGCAGTTAGGAAGACACATTTTCCTGAGTTCAAATGTGGCCTTGGCCTTACTAGCTGTGTGATTCTACTTAAAGCTACTTAACCTTATTTGCCTCGGTTTCCTCATCTGTAACATGAGCTGGAGAAGGAAATAGCAAACCATTCCAATATCTTTTCCAAGAGAACCTTAAATAGGTTCCCAAAGAGTCAGAACTGAATGAAAAAATGACTGAACAAATAATTTTTCTTTCAGTCACAAACACAGAATCTACTTTGCAAAAGACAATTTGATTTAAATACAAAATAATCATATCTGTATTTAATAATATTGTTTTCATTTTTTATGGTGTCTTTAATAATGATATAATTTCCAGGTTTATATCTTGACATTTTCAACATTATTGTGCCTTATCTGAAATTATTATTTAAATGCCTACTTTTTTAATTAATTAAAACATAATGGATTATGTTCTGTGCTATGATATTTTCTTCATATGTGTCTTTACATTTTAAACTTGATTCTTGTGAATAGTAAAACGTTGTTTGAATCCACTCTTCCATTCTTTTTATTGAGGATTCTGATTCAAGCACATTTAAGGTAATATTTCTTTCTTTGTTTATAAATGCATTTCTGTATGCACATATAATTATCAACTAATGAATATGAGTGAGAAGGTAAAGGAGACATTCAAAGATCTTTCTGAAATATTTCATCTATAAGTAATCTGTTACCTATTGATTCTTAAAACATCCTTGTGAAATAAGGAAATTAAATAACTCCATTTTGCAGATAACAAAGTTGTGACTGAGGAAAGTGAAATTGATTTTCGGTAATAGGGAAGTCAATAATAGTGTTTTTCTTCTGTTCCATAATTTGAAGAAAAAAAAGTTTTCAGATTATTTCTGAAAAAAAGCAAAATAGATGGCCAAAGCTTTACTAATGTGCACTGCAATTGTGGTAGTGCTGGGGAGGCGATAAAGAAGATTGGAGATCAGCTGGAATATTTAAGGTGAAAGAAAGATAATTAAAACTGCTAATAGATTAACTGGCTTAATTTTACCAAGTCAGCAAACCATATGTTATTTGTTATTGTTCATCCTTCATTGTTGAAGAGGACCAAGGACATCATGGGCTGATATTTTAACTTGCACGTGAATTAGATTTAAGTGAGGCAGAGTTGCTCAAAGCCATCAGTCTGTCTTCTTTCAGAGTCATCAAAGACCAATGAATGAAGGTCATGACATCTGCTGAGTTTTCATTACAGAGATGTTGTGAATAAAATGAGATAACCCATATAAGGTGCTTTAGAAACTTTACAATGCAACAAAAAAAAACAACTTATCATTATTACAGTCTAATCCAGAGTCTTAGTACATTTTAAGCTGTCAAAATTATTAAAATTTAAAACTATTAAAACTTTTGTTCTTAATTGTGCATTTATTACACTTGGGAAAGAGTCCATAATGTATAACAAAGGTGTCAAACAAATAGACCATAAACCACATCACCCACAACACTCCCAAGTAAGTTCTGAACTAGTTTACAATGTAATTAGGAAATATTCAACAAAATAAATAAAAGTACAATAAAACCTAGTTTATATGTACCCTGCAGGGATCTTTATATATGGTTTAGCAGTTCCTGCTTTTATTGAGTGTGACACCATTCATTTACAATGTCATTGAATGAAGTAACGAATGAAGGTATTGTAAACTCAAGAATCTATACCTACCAGAATCTCTTCTGGAAGGTGAATCATGTATTTATGGATGGATTTACCTTGTCCTGACTCCTTGTACTAATGTTTATTTTTTGTTAATGACTCATTTTAGAAGTTATTATTAAAATGCAGCCAGAGTATCACAATACATTTAATAGACATGTTAGTTTGATTTCATTGACTTTAGTCAATCATCAACTCCTTATCATCTTCATCCCTCCCCACCCCCATCATCACCCCACTCAAATACATGAATTTACTATCCTTTGGTTTTCTGGGAGCTCATTGATCTGTGTCCTTTCTTATCTCCTCTACAAACACAAGCTGCCTATTAAGTATCCTTTTCACCATTCACTCAACTGAAAATGAAGAAAGGATAAAGAAGGCAAAATTTTGATCAGCTAGTTCTGCTATTTAGAAGCATTAGTAGAGTGTTCACTAAGTGAGGGTTTAAAAATTTTAGCATAACTTTTAGTTACAGAAGTATTTGATTTCCACTCTTTCATCTATTACATTCTGTGTCAGGTTTTAGTTATGTTTGTGTATGTTGTATATGTAAGATGCCTTAAAGCCCTCCTCCAGTGCCTTATCAGGACCATGAGATAGCCCTGGAGTAGCATATATTTGCCCAAGTTCACACAATTAGTAAGTGATTGAAGAATTTGAATTTAGATTTTCCTGTCTCTAAGTCCAGTGCTCTTTCCACAACTAAAAGTAAGACTCTTTGAAATATTGAAGTATATATGTATATTTCCAGCTTTAACAATAAGCTCCTCCTGAGGACAGTCTATATTTGATGCATCCCTGTATTTCCCTCCCAATATCCAATATAGACATGGAATATATTTTAAGTTCTAGAAAGCTGTGGCAGTAGAATACAAGGTTTAGCAGATCCTACTAAACTGAACAGCTTTTGGGGATTGCCTTGGTGACATAGCTTAAGGACCTTAGATCTAAAGACTAGCTAGACTGAACTCCAGAGGTTCTTTACCAGGGAACTGGCCATCAACTGACTTGGTTTTGTCACAGCAGCCCAATAAATAACTTCTTAAGGTGTGGAGGAGTTGTGATCCAGGAATAGTGCATATGTGGGTAAAAACACAAATATACAAGATTAAAATAAGAAATATCCCCCTCAGTATTTACAGAAGGCTCAACAATATTTGTTGAATGAGTGAGAGATTCAGTTTAAACTTGTTTTGGTACTTCAAGGGCTTGTAATTTTAGCAGTTTAGGCCATCCCTCCAGAATTTAGGGGATGGTCTTTGAGAGTTTCTGTGGCCAAATTTACTAACCTGCAGCCAAGTTGATAATAAGCCTCTCCAAATTTAACTAGGCTAGTCCTCAGGTCACATTCATATAGTCTGTTACTGGTTCTATATTAGAAGGGTTTCCTGCTGGGTAGGAGCTGCCAGGGCTTATACTTATCTAACAATGCTTTCTGAGAACCCAGGATCACCTCTGACAGGATATCATATTGGAACATTGATGGAGGAAAAAAAATGAATGATATACTGCAACCAGCAACTAAAAGTAGCAGAGCTACATCTAAGAACTGGAATTCTTCAAACATTCTTTAAAAACAAGTTCCAGGGTCTATGAAAATTAAACAATTTTTTGACAAATGAATTACAATATAATTTCCTTTTTAGTCCTAGTATTTTTTCTACCTTAAAAAACATTATTCTTAGAAGAGGTCCTTAGGCTTCATCAGATCCATTTCAAGGTCCATGTAAAATGAAATGCGGAAGAGCCCCTTTTTAGATGCGACCCTAGACCTGGTAGGGCATCTCTCATTATTTGAAATATGGATAGATATAGGACATGTTCTATTTGCAACAGAGAACTTGAATAGGATCACAGAATTTAGAAAGGAAAAAGAATCTTAGACATCATTTAGTCTGAATCCTTCATTTTACAGAGGAAGCTATGGCCTAGAGAGAGGAAATGATTTACCCAATGTCTCATGGGGAAAAGGAGAGAGCTGGGATTTGAATAAATATCCTAAGTCTGCAGTTTCAAGGATCTTCCCACCCTTTATACTCTAAGTAAAAATAAGTCTTCAAACTTTATGTGAAATCTCTGTAAATCAAAGAAACACCAGCTCTAAGAATCACTCTTTTTCTCTGGACAGGAGTTTGGGCATGGGAATGAAATATTTTAGGTGGGATTAGCAAGAAAATCCCAATATTGTCCCCTGAAGTCCTTTCTTCTTAGATACAAATCAATCTCTTCTATTATTCGTTGTGTGTCTGAGAATTTCTGCCTTAAAACAAAATCTTTTGAATAAATTAAAGTGCTTCCTTAAAAAAATATTCAGAGCCTGGGATTCTAAGGCATCTAGAATAAATACTTTTTTGGTTAACCATTTACCTTCACTGAAAGTCACTAGCTTTAATCAGCTCATCTAAGTGGTGATAAAATGCTATCAGGAGTCTGGAGAGATTATTAGTGACAGGTGACAAGGGTTTTCTAATGACATTAGGTCTCTGGAAGAAGAGGGCTATGGTTTTATTGGGAAATAATCGGATCTGTTGTTTGCATTTGAAACTGCTATCACTCTCTGATCGCTCATTCCCTGGGAATCTCATTTGTAAATAATTACTTGACAGAAAGAGAGCTGGCTGGAAAATTCAAAATGCTGAGGTGAAGCCAGGCCGGGGAGAACAGACTTTACACTGAAAGGGCAAGTGCCCAATGGCTCCAATTGCAATTTTTCATCTCTCAGCAGTTAGTGCCTAATAAGGTCCCTAGTTAGAGAATCATACTCTCAAGTTCCTGGAATAGGCGGACATACTTAGCTAGTCATTAGTGGTACTGCTCTGTGCAGCTGGGTTTTTCAGACTGCTGATAAAATACTTTGCTCCCCCGCCTCCCCTTTTCTTCCTTAAAAAAAATGCCTTTCTCTCTTTTTATCCAGAGGGTAGTAGAGAAGTCCAGTTGAATCCTCTGGCAGCTTGTCATGGCCTGGTGCTGGGGAGCGGTCTTGTTTTGAGACTTAACTGGGAATTTTTATTCTTATGGTGCTGCACAAACTATCCTTGGGGCAAGTGAAAGCCTGGAGTTGAATGAGGGGAAGTGAAACACTGTTTTTGGTGTAGGGTGTGTGTGTTTGTATGGTGTTGGTGGTAATAGAGTAGGACAGAGGTATTGCTGGGGATGTTGTGGGGGAAGACTGTAGGACTTGCACGATGGAAGAGGGTTTTTACCATAGCCTTTCGCTCAGTAGCTTCCTCTTTTAATAAACTGTTCTCACTAAGTGCTAAGTCCTGTGGTTTTTATGATGCAAAAAAACTACATGTGAGAGCAGGACCCTCTAAATTCAACCCTCTTTAAACTGGGTGCTCAGAGACAAAGGCTCAATTGTCCTGCCTTAGCCATATAATTCTAATTGTGATGCATGAGAATTTTAGTTATAAGCGGGTTATAAGATCATAGTTTTAAAGTTGGAACAAGGGGGGGATTTTAGAAATCTTTCCCTTTTATAAATGAGGTAAGAAGTAACTCACCAAAGGTTGCCCAGGTAGCAGGGAGCTTTAATTCAGGTGTTCTAGCTCTGAATTACATGCCCAGGATTTGCCACTGTACCACATTTCTGACCACTTATTCACCACCACTCCATCAAATGTGTCCTTGCTCTTTCTCTGAAAGCCACATGGGTGGCACATGTGTACTGAAGGCTCCACTTTAACCAGGCAATCTGTTTCTTGCCAACTTGCATTTTTCTATTTTCCTGTCATTGGGATGAACTATATCCCTCACTGCCAGGACTGAGCCCTCAGGTGGCAGTGCTGATCAGGAGAAACTTTGATGATGCACTGGGCCTCCAAAACTGCCCTGGGCTGCTGAGGGCTGAAATGATTTTTTAGATAAATGTGTGTGTAGCTCTCTGGGATGCCTAATGAGAGACTACTAGGAAAGAGCACTTAATAGCTGACTGAGCCAATGAAAATGTGCCCAAGAGGGCCAGAAGAAATATATCAAAGACATTTTGAAGGACAATCAGAAAAGAGTATAATATCCCCACATCACCTTGGCAGCAAGATTTCTTTGTAGCTGATATAAATTGAGGACAGCAGCAGTGCCCAAGGGTAGGGTATTTGTCTGAAAAAATGAGTATCCTGTTAGTTCTGGAAAATGTTAGTATGTATGTATGTGTATATATATATATATGCATATATATACATGCATATATATACACACACACATGAATACACACACACACACACATATATATATACATACATGCACTGAACCTCAAGTGCTCTACTCCCTCCTCCAGACTCTGCAGTGGAATTTTAAAATTAAGCTCTCCCTTTTTAATCAGATAGACTATATAATTCCAAATATAAATTATCCCTGAAAATTGACTGTAGCCCTAATAAGAGACTTCTTTGTAAAGAGGAAATAAATCACATGAATGAACAAATGAATGAATGAATTAATGAACGATAAAAACTTATCATGTATTTACTATGTATCATGAACATAAACTGTGATATGCAAGAGGAATACAAATATTAGGACAGGCCAGTCCTTGGTCTCAAGATGCTTACATTATAATAGGTAAAGACAAAAGATATCAGAAAGTAATAGACAGGGAACTCTGTTTTGGTCTTGGAAGTCACAGATATGGTGAATGGAGCAACAGTGCTGTCAACTGTTGGTCCCTTTCCACAAACAATGATTGTATCAGTTTAATTACTATTCTCAGACTAAGAGATACCCACAACAACTACCCCTTCTCCTTTCCCCCAAATAAATTCACCATTGTAGTGAAGCAAAAACAGTCAGAAGATCTAGGGTTCAAATGCTGGTTCTGTCACTTATAAAGAGGTGGACTGAGAGGGAGGTACAACTTGATTGATATCACACAGGTAGTGAATTGCAGAGGAAGGAATTCCCCACATAAACACTCTTTCCCCTGCTTTGCCTATGTTATGTATGAGACCTTGGAAAATTTATGTCACCTCTCCTGGCCTGTTTCTTTATCTGTAAAATTAGGTCATAGATGACTTCTAAGAGCCCTTTTGGAATTAAAGCCACAATCCCATGATTTTAAACTTCTTAAGCTTTCCGAGTTTCCATAGTGATAATATAAAAAAGGTAGGACTAAATGATCTTGAAAGTTTTTTCTAATTGTAAATCCTTTGATCTATGATCATCTAACTACTCTGTTTTGGAGATCCAGAGTGCCCTGTCTTTTAAAGTTCAGGTGACCTTTTTTTATAAAGGAAAAGCCTTTTATTTGTCTTCTGTACACATTTATTTTCTCTTATTGCCTTTGTCTTCTTCCAGAGTAATTTATTGTAAAGAATGTTGGATTTGAGGTTACAAGATCTGTGTCCAAATCCTATTTCTACCATTCACTACTTGTGTTAGTACAGGAAATTTGTTTACCCTCCCTTGAGAAAGACTAAGTGATAGCCAAAATCCTTTTCTGCTCTAAATTCTATAATCCTATTTATCTTCCCCAAGGGGCCCATTGTAGCCTCAAGTAGCTGTCCAAGGTTGTCTTTTATCTATCACTATATATCTATTTACATATATGTATATATGTATATAATCTATCATCTATCTATTCTTTTTCTTATCCATCACCATCTTTATCTTTCTTTACTTATTTATTAGATTTTTACTAAAATATGTTTTCTTTCCTATTTATTTTATCTTATGATAAGTGATACAGTGAATAGAATCCTGGATCTGGAGTGATAAAGAGGAGTTCAAATCTGATACCAGGCATTTATTAACTAGATAACTCTAGTCAATAATTTAAATGCTATCTGCTTCAGTTTTCACATCAGGAAAATGGGAATAATGTAGCAGTTATCTCCTTGGACTGTTGTGAGGATTATATAATATAATACTTAGAAAATATTTTGCAAAACTTAAAATTCTATATAAATGCTGACTATCATTACCCTAATCACCTTTTAAAATTTCCATTTGTAAGTTATCTTCATCAAGTTAATATCAATTTATTTTACCTATATACTTATGACCTCTCCATAAGTTTTGTTATATTTAATATCCATTTATATTTGTCTTCTCTCTAGTATCTATTGATTATTTATTTTCTGTCTATATATCATAATGATCACTGACATCATCCTCAACATTGTCAGTAATAACTTTCCTAGCTCTTCTCCTCTCTGCTTGTTATCTTTTCTCTCTGCTTGAAGGATCTTTTTTATCTTATAAGCTGTAGCTT
This sequence comes from Myrmecobius fasciatus, assembly GCA_023553655.1. NCBI lineage: Eukaryota > Metazoa > Chordata > Mammalia > Dasyuromorphia > Myrmecobiidae > Myrmecobius > Myrmecobius fasciatus. Next base: position 44,646 of record JAJPUD010011842.1, read on the forward strand.
AAGACCAATATCTTACAGGACATTTTCCTAAATGATTTCATAATTCTATATCATATCAATGCAAGTCTTAAATTTATCTCTCTATCCCCTGTACCAATCAATTTTTATAATTCTGAAATGTAGCACTGTAAATTTATGTTGTATTGATGTAAAAATCTTAAAAGTGGGAACCATATCAAATCCATTTTGCGACCCCCAAGTATGAACTACAACACTGGAAAACTTGCTAATGAACTGGATAATCTTCTTGTTGCCCAGAATAATCCTTACACTAATCTTGTACTTTCAGGGGTCTGACCTTTTCAGAAGATTGGAAATTTTCTATCTCTTGAGCTATTTTTCTGTTAAATGTTCATGTATCTCAGTGCACTTAGGTAGCATGGAGAAGAATAATCATATGAAGTGCTTAATAAATGTTTATTTATTGTTTGAAACCATGTTCTCAGAAGAAATATACATGGACCAAAGGGTAAAGGAAATATTTCTGGAGGGTGTAAGTAGGCTGCAGCACATTATCATCAAAAGCACAAATTGTGAAGTAATCTAGGAAACATAATAAAGAGCATGTATTTCTGGAAATAGTTATGAATTGTTCATATAATGAGTGTAAGGGTGATAATGAATGGAAAATTTGAACAACATACTGAGACCTAGAAGATATTGCAAGAACCAGAGGAATACTTTAATGAATTGGTTAAAGCCTTTATTGACAAGGCTCTCATAGTATGAGGAATCCAAATGGGTCATAACCTATATCTATGATAGAAGCGCTTCCAAGGATCAATATAGATGCTTTTCAATATGGAAAGAGTGCTAAATTAGAGGTTTGAAATATGAGTTCTAGTCCTTATTCTTCCACTTGTTGACTTTTAGGACTTTGAACAAGTTATTTTAGCTCTTTATACTCCTTTTCCCCATCTTCATTCATCAGATGAAAATGGGGCTCAGGCAAGTAGAGCAAGGGTTTTTCCACTATACCTGAAAATTCACATTGCAGTCCTGGTCTCATGTACTAGGATCCAAATTTTCGTATTTAGAATTTAATTTTGCTCTTTCAGTATTTCAGTATTTCAATGACCCATTATTTCATTGGCATTGGTAGCTGCTCCCGTCAATGAAGATTATGACTCCTTTATGAGAAGTCTAAGAGATTTTCTTTAAACAAAAACCCAAACCAACCTTTGTGCTCATCTGATGAAGAGCCCCTCTAGATTTAGCTAGGCTGCATAATGTATGAAAGATGCACAGTTCATCCTTGGATGCTAACAAAGGCTTTTCAACTTGGTGTAATCAGAGTTTCATTTCTATTGTCCTCACTTCTAAGAACACAAGATCACTTAAGTTATATGATTCATTAGAGTCAGACTTTTCATAAAAGTTCATTACACAAATATTTTCATTATAACTGTAAGATACAAGATATTATCATTCTTCATTTTTGAAGGGGACTAATGACATCATGGAGCAATGCCTAGATTTGCATGTGAATTGGATTTAAGTGAAGCAGTTATACAAAGTCTTCAGCCTCACTCTTCCTGAGTCACTGAAGTCCAGTATCAAGTCAAAAGTCAAGATGACTGGTGATAGCTTGGGATACAGTGCATGACTTTGGTATCCTTGATGTCTGATTAGACTCTAAGTGATCCACAGTGCCTTCATAGATACTGGAAAAATTGTTTCTCATCTGCCCATTCCTCCAGAGAAAGTCTTTACATGCTTGGAATAGATATTTCCAAATGGTTTGAGGCTTTAGTTTCCCTTAACCTGAAACAATTTTACTGGGATGTGGCTGCTGCACATGCTAAAGCCTCTTGGAGCCATAGATGAGACCTGAGTGCCAGGTAGACATCAAAATGGAGGAATATCCCTGAAAAGCATTCAGCAAGCCCTCATACTAAAGGCAGTATTTCTCCTTGAACATCCTATATACCCTAAGATATTAGATATAGAGTGGGAAGAGATCTTTTCAGAGACTATCTTGTTTAATACCATATTTTCTATATAAGGATATTGAGTATCTCAGTTGTAAAAAATGCAAGTTACTTAGTAAGTGTCAAAGTATAGGATATGGTCCCAGATTCTTTGACTGCAAAATGGGTACCCTTTCCACTGTATTGAGCTAGTGACAATACATTTTAAAGCACTCTATTAAAACAAATTCCCTCATAAATGAGTCATCTGATTGTGAATGCAGATCACAGCAGTCACATTTTTTTTAATCCTGAGTAACTCTTGTTCATATTCCATAAATCTTCCATAGGAGGTCCAGTCAAAATGCTAGGAACCTTACAGAAGTTATCTTTACATTATATTGCAACTGGTGAAGCACATGGGATATCCCTCTTTTATCATTTGTAGCTCCTTGACTAGTACACCTTTTTTATAGTCAGTCATTTCTTTGATGCAGCACCTTACCAATAATGATCTATATTATCATATGACATGTTATTAATAAATAAATATTATTAATCATATGAATTACTATTGGTAACATACTACATTCTATACACTTATTCCACACATATCTTCATAGTCCTTTGGATGCTCTGAAATTTTGATTATTTGGAAATCATGCTGTTGTATTACTAACACATCCAATATTATCAAAAGAATATTGATGCTAAAATGGATTTTTCTTTCAAGGAAAAGCTCTGATTTACAAAATACAATAAATATTACTCTTTTCCTTTTATTTTATGGGTTTGTCCGTCTTTAAAGTTTGTCATGTACATATGCACATGTATTTGTGTATATATATATGTACACATATATACATATATATGTCTATATATCTATACATCTGTATGTCTATCTAACTATCTATATGTCTATATCTATTCGCTTACTGAAATGAACTCCAAGGGTAGCATGCTGAACCTGGTGGGCTACATGAAGTGCAATGGGCCATTTAAGTAATTACATAAAATATTCTGGGCAATAGGCATTGTTTTTTTGCTTAGGCAATTGGGATTAAGTGACTTGCCCAGGATCACACAGCTAGGGAATGTTAAGTGTCTGAGGTCAAATTTGAACTGAGGTCCTCCTGACTTCAGGGCTGGTGCTCTATCTACTGCACCACCTAGCTGCCCCTGCAATAGGCATTGTTAAGCCACTTGGTTTTTCCTGTGTGAATTGTCAGACCTAATTCTTCAGTAATTGTGATTATCATTGAGGTCCACAGAAGTATCAAAGTGAATTCTCTCCAGATTAAAATGCATTTTAAAAATGTTTAGCAAAATAAATAAAAATAAAATGCAACCTAGATAATACTAATTTGTAGTTTTCTAAGTCAATATACAGCTGCAGAAATCCTTTCAATTTGAAGCTGACACCACTGATTTAGGAGATTACAGTATTCATTCCAAGGCTTGATGCAATAAGTACAAAGTCATTCATCAATAAGAGCATCTGGGAATCTCATCATGTATTTGAAATATCTCTTCCATTTGTATTCTATGTTGAGAGTCTTCTAAGATAGAAGCAAACATCTTTGATATGATGAAAATATAGCTTTCTGTTTAATGTTGTACCTGATAATAATAATGAATAGTTCAATGAAAGAAATGATCTCTATTATGTCCATCAAAGTGTATGATATCATCATGATGTAAGCAAGCCAGACACTTTTTTGGAGTGGAATCTTTAAAAAAAATGTTTTGTTCCATTGAAATAAATGCTTTTTAAAAATAATTACCTAGCAATAAACAATAGGATCTTGCATCTCTATACTTTCTAGTTAATTGTGTGACTATAAAGATTCAGTCAGCTGGAGAACATTATTTGTGAGAGCCTTACTATTCTCATCTGATATTTTCAACAAGGATGCTCTCAATACATTGTGCAAATGATTTTTTTTTAAAGAAAGGGAAGTAGACATATGGCTCTGTAGTTATTTATGTCCTATTGCTCAACTTTGTTTTGGGGTGGTGGTGGTACTAATATATCTTTGATTGTAACATATTTTTCTCTTTTAGATATTTTGAGAATTTATCCTTCAAGTCCCTTAAAATTATCCTTTGTGTAAACTTGGTCTGGTACAACTGATTAGTTTTTGTTTCTTTAATGCCATTTCCACATTCTTAAACAATCCATTGGGCTCTGTGTGCAGTACACCAGTCTATGCTTGGTTGTTTTAGTCATTGTTGTCCCTGTAGCATAAATTTCCTTTCCACTACTCCAATAAGGAGTTAATAATAATTAAAATAACAATAACTAACATTTATATAGCACTTTATTAACCCAATTTTATAGGTGAGAAAATTGATATTAGGAGGGGTTAATTGACTTGTCTGGAATCACACAGTGTTGGAGGCAGAATTTGAACTTGTCTACCTGACTCTAAGTCTAATACCTTAACCACTGTGCCACCTCATCATATAAAAATTATCTTGCTTTGCTTTAATATCCATGGGATATTTTCAGAGCATTCCTTGCTGTTCTCTCTATGGCAGAGGAAACAAATAGGAAGTCTTTTAATATTTTGGGAGGCCATGGATGTGGGTTTCATAGGAAGGGCAGGTAGGGAGGGATTATGATCTCTTTTATAGGAGGAAGCAACCATACCAATGAGTTTACAGGTCTATTTGAATCTTGCCCAGAATCTGTCACCATATACTCCTTGATGAAGATTGGCAATGAAGTTTTTATTTCGCTGAACTTCGTGTTTCTCTGGGCTGCTTTGTTTCTCTTTTTGGCAAGGAAATCAAGTATTGGAGGATTTATGTAATTTCTTGGCTTTTTTTTTGCCTTCTTGATACTTTTTCCATTGGTTAAATTCATTTCCATAGGAAGCAACAATAGTATATATTGGTGCCTCCTTACCCATTTTCAGTTTTTTTTTTTTGAGTCAGTGGCAAGTTAAAATAGGTCATGCTGGAATATTTTGATCTCTTCTTTCCCAGGTTGATGACTTGTCTCTGGGCAAACAGCTGACTCAGGAAATAACTCCCAAAGCTACCACTAATGCACTAAGGGAATGTTTGCCTCTTTTTGATTTAGGTAATGATGGCTCAAAATACTTTAATCCAAAAGCAACAATTCTAAAAAGTATCCAGACAATTTGCTTATTGGAGCAGGAGGTTTTAGAATGCTTGTGCTCTCCTCCATAAACTGTGATTTATGACCCCATATGGGATCTGGCAACTGAATGTGATGATAGCAAAATTATGATTTATTATCAGTAAATGTTTGATTTGTATATTTGTATATTTTATATATTTATATACTTAGGATGTATAAAAATTTCTCTGGCAAAAAAGAGTAGTGAGTGGAAAAAGTTTAAGAAGCCCTATTATAGATGAAGAAACTCAAGTCTGGAGAAGTTATGTGATTTGTTTATAGTCACACAGTGAATTAAGCATCAAAGGCATCATTTGAACTCAGATCTTCTTAAGACAAAGTCCAGTGCTCTATCTACCACAAAAAGTTGTCTACTGGTACACGGAGAGCTATTTGGGAGTAACAAAACTGCCTTCTCAAATCCATCTGAGTGTGACACTTTACTGTAATCAATCCTGAATTGCTAGAGATAGCTTCTTAGATGGACTTGGGGCATGAAACTGGGGCAAGTACTTCTGAAGCAACAATAGGTTTCTAAGGACAAAGCTCAATGATGTGTAAACCAGAAAAAAAAAATACATCCTACTGCTTGGTGAAAAGATGACAGTTTTTTCCCCCTTTTTAATTGTGATCCCTCCTCCCCTTGAATGTTTATTTGAAATTTTCTATATTTATCCAAAGTCTGAAAGTGAAAGTGATATGTCCATACCCTAAGTAGATGAAAATTACTTAAGGCTAGATCAGTTTAAATGTTTGTTTATTTTTTGGTAATTACTAATTCAGCCTTTTCTGAGTGCTCTGTGTGTGTGTGTGTGTGTGTGTGTGTGTGTGTGTGTAGTTTACTTACAAAAATATTTATCCTTTATTTAATAAATAAAATGGATGTTTTTAGGGTATTGAGAGAAGTAATTGATTTGTGCTATTTTTCTACTTCATAGCTTTAAAATGGGACTAGATTTAAAATTTATAATCAAAGATAAAATCATGTTTTAAAAAGTACCTGCAGTATTTAAAAGAAACAATGGGAATGTTTCTGGTAAGAATGAGAAGCAGTAACATTTAACATGGGGAATTCCAGACTATAAACTCTTCTTTGGCTAGATTATATGTAGGACAAGTGTTGACTTTCCATTTATACCTTTGATATGAGTCATTGAACGTTCTGATTTTTAGTTTATTTGTCCTGTCTTCAGCAAAATGGATTGAATGTAGGGTTATCCAACCATGATGCCTTGTCTCGGGGCCTCAGATGTTATACTGATGAAATCTGAGTGTCTGGCACTATCTTATAGGAATATAAAAATTTGATTTGGTCTCTAGCCAGCTTCCCTCCTGCTCCAGAACGTCATTGGAACATCTGGGAGAACGGTGAAGTCATTAACTGCAGTACTGAACACTTCACATAATTCCTGATCCTGTAAGAATTGGGCTGTTCTTTCTGACCCTTACATTTGCAACTGGCCTCAAAGTGAGCTTATCAACATATCTTACTTTAATTTTTTCTCTTCCTTTTTTATTACTGGACATACTGGATTGAATTATAGTTTCATTAAGAGGCCTCAAGAGAAAATGAAAACAATTATTTTAAAAATAAAATCCCAGAATCCTCAAACTCCCCTGTCCTCTCTCCATTTTTCTAGTTGCCTTTCTAAATAGACATTTTCTTTTAAGCTGTTTGTCTTTTTCTAAGAAGATCAATGACATCATAGGGTGGTATCTTGACTTTCAAGTGAATTGGATTTAAGTGAGGCAGAGTTGCACAAAGTTGTCAGCCTTACCTTCTCTTCGAGTCATCAAAGTCTAATGTAAGGCAAAAATCAGAATAACTGGTGCTGGTCCATGATGCAGTGGCAGATTTTGGCTTAATATAAGGAAGAGCTTTCTAATAATTATAGTTGCTAAATATTAGAATGGGCTGCTTTGGAAAATAATGAATTTCCTGTCACTGGAGATATTCTAGTAGAAGTTGAAGAACTACTTGATGGGGATAATGAAGAGGGGATCTAGTCATTAGAAGCTTGGACTACATGACATATGAGGGTTGGTGGAACTCTAATATTTTATGTAATTCACAGAATTGGAGATTTGGAACTAGAAGGAACTATTTAGTCCATGCACATCATTTTACAGATGGGGAAATAGTATGGATTGTTAGGCCAAATTCCTTTGATTGTTTGTGATCATCAGTTATAAGACTGAAATATTCCAAGACTTGACAATACAATAAAAACAATGTCACCTGAAAACAAGGATATTGAGGAGAAGGACCTCTGTATCTTAAGGAAATCCCTTTTCCACATGAATTCTGTGTTGAACATCCAAACAACTTTTGATTGGCTAAGTGAGAGGTTAAATTATTTGCTGAAGATGACATAAGTAGGATCAGGATTTGACCCAGATCTTCTTAGTCCAAATCTACCACTCTTTGTACTATGTTGAGAATCGGCAAACTACAACCCATGGGCCAAATCCAGCCCACCGTCTGTTTTTGGACAGCCTGCCTGCTAGGAATGGTTTTAAAATAAAAATAATGTTTATAGCCATACAAAAACAGGCTGTGGTCCAGATTGAGTTTATAGGTTGGAATAGGGGCTGGGGGTAGCATTTGGGCCATAGTTTTCTGACCACTGTAGTAGTACATTACTGATTCTTTGATTTTTTTTTTTTT
>JAJPUD010011843.1:0-10831 GCA_023553655.1 Myrmecobius fasciatus
TGAGATATTTTCTTCTTGACCTAGGAGTTCTTTTCCTGGAAGTTTTTATTTTGGTTTCTCTTTCAGAAGGTGATGGGTAGATTCTTTCAATTTCTAATTTACTGTCTGGTATTAGAATATCAGGACAGGTTTTTTTTGATAATTTCTTGAAATATGATGTTCAGGCTCTTTTTTATCATAACTTTCAGGTAGACAAATAATTTTCAAATTTTCTCTCCTGGTTCTATTTTCCAGGGCACCTGTTTTTCCAAAGAGATATATTTTTTATTCTTTCATTTTTTGTTCTATTTTACCTTGATTTCTAATAAAGTCATTAGCTTCCATTTACTCAATTCTATTTTTCAGGAATTATTTTCTCAGCAAGCTTTTTTTATTTCCTTTCCCCATTGACCCATTTTGCTTTTTAAGACATTCTTTTCCTCATTAGCTACTTGTATTTCCTATTACACCATTCTCAATTCTTTTCCTATTTTTTCTATCTCCCTTACTTGATTTTCAAAGTTCTTTCTGAGGTATTTCATGGCCTGAGTCCAAGTCTTATTTTTCATAGAGGCTTTGAATGTAGGAGCTTTGACTTTGTTATCTTCTTAGTATATGTTTTGATCATCCTTGTCACTATAATAACTTTCAGTGATAAGGAACTTACTTTTTTGTTCTCATTTTCCTAGCCTATTACTTGGTTTTTAACTTTTTGTTAAAATAAGGCTCTGTTTCCAAAATGGAGAGTATATTGTTTCAACCTTTGGGGCTTTTGTGCAGATGTTTTCAGAAATCTTTCTAGGAACTTAGCCACAAACATTCTTTTCTACTCTGGAGCTATAGGAAAAATCCCTCCCCCAGTGTAGCAGTGAGATATAGTGTGCTAAAGCAACATAATCCTTTACTTTGCTGATTCTTGGGCCTCTAGTGTTGAGGTCAGAGCTGTGTTGGCATGGTCTGCAGTGGGATTGCATGCTGGACTCATACCTCATTGCCACACATCTTCTCTTTTGAACTTCAAGACCTCCCTGATGTCCTTGAGATGAGAAGTGCAGAAGTCTTCAGTGCTGCTGCTGACTCAGAGTCCTGACCACAGTTTTGCTGAGACCTGGACTTGGAATAGATGTGGGACCAGAGCTGGGGCAGTGTTGAAGCAGCCTGGGCTGGTATTGAACACCGGGCTCCCAACCTGGTTCCACAGACCTTTTATGCTGACCTTCCATGGCTTCGCTGTTACCATTTTGACAAGTCTGAAAGTATCCAGCATTGGTGCTGAGTCAGAGGTCAGATTGGGTCTAGGGCTAGGTCCAGAGCTGCACTTGCATAGCCTTCACTGGGACTACATGCTGGACTCCCACCTTGGTGTTACAGATCTTTGTACTCTGTCTTTTTGGATGTTCTGATGCTCTACAATTTGTTTAGATTCATTTAAAAGAATTTGGAGTAGTTTGAGGGAGAGTTTGGACAAGTTCCTGCCTTTATTCTGCAATCTTGGCTCTGGCTCTGCTCTTAAAATGTTGGACACCTTTTTCAAAATAGAATTCAAGGTCATCCTGTTTTTTTTTCTATAAGGAGTGCTAAGATTCTGTATTTAAACCACTACATTATTCTATTTCTTTGCACTCTTACATTACACTATTTAGGTTGAAGATATTTTCCCCTCCATTTCACCTTTTATATGTTCATTCACTCCCTTCTTATTGTCTTAACGAGGTCTCATATTCTATAGAAAAAAGTACAGCCCAAAATAATTTAGCTTGCTTTATTAATCAACACATTTATTTAGTAACAGAGTCAGAACTAGAAAACAAGTACATGTACTTCAAGTTTAATAAACTTTCCAACATGGAAAACGTAATGAATTTTCCCTGACAAGTTACAGGCTGAACATTTGAGATATAAGGAACTAAAAAAAATCTCTTTTTTTTCCTTTCTTATAAAAAGGATGTTTAAAAAATTACAATAACTCTTTTGTAACTCAATGATTTTCTATTTGAATGGCACTGTGAACTTGCACGTGTGTCAAGTGGGACCACTTCTCTCAGACATTCAAGGGTATTAAGTAAAATTTCTAGATGAACATAATTAATTAACACTTTTTCTTTTTCTCTAATAATGTGACTGGACAATGATACCTAACAATCTCTATGAAATTAATTTATGAATATGTCAAAATTTATGTATCTGTCTTGCCTTATGGTTCTGGTATATTCTATCAGTTTAAAAGGCATTTTAGAACCTAATTAATTTATACTGATAATTTAAATATATAAAGTTAATATTTTTGCAATCTACTTTTAAATATTTTATGAAATAAAATAGGTAATTTAGGCAAAAGACATGTATGTGTTGGTGGTAGGAATGGATAATACTTTCAATTTTATTGTTTTTAAATATTCTCAAGTACTACAGAAGGATATATTAACCCATTTATATAGATTTAGAGTTGGAAGATATAGATGCAGACATAATGTCACTGATATGGAATTAGACATAAATATGATAAAGCTAGATAAGCATTAGATACAGAGATATTATAAGAATTGAAGCAGAGATTGATATATCTATAGATATAGATGGATACAGATATATGAAAGTTAGAGATATGGAGTTAGATACATATACAAAGAAAATATAGATTTAATTAGATATAAATATGAATATGAAATAAGATGTGTATAAATATAGGTAAGTTTAGGTAAAAGATAGATGAGATAGAAAGAGAGATTAGAATAGACATATATAAGCATTTACATATAGATAGTATTAAATACAAATGCATGGATATATTATTATGACAAAGTATACTTGGAATTTATGTTATAATTATCTGTGTATTAAAAAGATAGGGAATGTGACAGATCAAATGGAGGAGTAAATGAAACTTCCACCTGAGCTTCTTGTTGAGTCTGTAAATTTAAACAGGAATAAATAAGAGCATTGTGATTTCTACCTAAAGAGATCAAAAAAATTACAAACAATGTTGGCAATAAATTTCTAAGATGGTGGAAACTTTCTTCTAGAAAAAAGCATTTTTTAGTAAACAATAGAATCTAGTACAGCTTGTTTATATTCCATAACTGTATATTGATATCATACAATTAGATTAGACTATGTGGGAGGTGGAGCCAAGATGGTGGAGAAAGTGCAGAAAAATGCTGACATCTGTTCAGTTTCCCTCAGAAACATTAAATCAAATCTCTAAATAGATTCTGAAGCAGCAGAATGCCCCAAAAGACAGAGTAAAATAAGTTTCCAGATTAAGATAATTTAGGACTTCAGAAAAGGCCTCACTCATTTAGGTGCAAAGGAAGAACAGCCGGATGCAGGCAGTATCTGGACAAACCAGGTAACCAAAGAAAATAATGGACTAAAATTAGAACTAGACACATGTAAGTGAATGTTTTAATGAGATATCAAGAATCAGTCAAAACAATCAAAAGAATGAAAAATGTAAAGAAAGAAGAAAATTTAAAATGACTTATTGGATAAAAGGACAGACTAGATAACAGATCCAGAAGACATAATTTAAGGGCATGGAGCCAAGAAGATGGATAATAGGCAGGTCTTTGCTGAGCTCTTCCTGGCTTCCCTCAGATCAACACTAGATCAAGCATCTGAACAGGTTTTGAAATTGCAGAACCCTCAAATATTTAGAGTGTAATGAATTTCCAGAAGAAGATTTTTGATTTTTATTACAGCTATTTATTTGCAAAACATATGCATAGGTAATTTTCAACATTGACCCTTGCAAAGCTTTCTGTTACAAATTTTTCCTCCTTCCCCTCACTCCTTCCCCTAAATGGCAGGAAGTCTAATACATGTTAATTATGTTAAAATATTTGACAGATCAAATGTATATATAAATGCAAACATAAATAGAGAGTGTGGAAATGCTACATTGTGGTCCAGACTCAGATCCCACAGGCCTCTCCTTGGGTGTATGTGGCTTTCTTCATAACTGAACAACTGGAACTGTTTTGAAACAACTCAATATTGGAAGAGAACCATGTTCTTCAGAATAGATCATTGTACAGTTTTATTGTTGCTCTGTACAATGATCTCCTGGTTCTGCTAATTTCACTCAGTGACAGTTCATGCAAGGCTCTCCAGGCCTTTCTGAAATCATCTTGTTGGTCATTTCTTATGAAAAATAACATCCATGACATTCATATACCATAATGTATTCAGCCATTCTCCAATTGATGGGCATCCATTCAGTTTCCAGTTTCCAGCCACTACAAAAAGGGCTGCCACAAACATTCTTGCACAGGTGGGTCCCTTTCCCTCCTGTAAGATCTCTTTGGGATATAGGCCCAGTAGAAACACTGCTGGGTCAAAGGGTATGCACAGTTTGATAACTTTTTGAGCATAGCTCCAAATAACTCTCCAGAACGGTTGGATATGTTCATATTTCCACCAACAATGTATCAGTGTCCCAGTCTTCCCACATCCCCTCAAACATTCATCATTATCTTTTCCTTTCATCTTAGCCAATATGACAGGTATGTAGTGGTATCTCAGAGTTATCTTAATTTGCATTTCTCTGATAAATAGTGATCTGGAGCACCTTTTCATATGACTGGAAATAGCTTTATTTTCATCATCTGAAAATTGTTCATATCCTTTCATCATTTATCAATTGTAGAGTGATTTGAATTCTTTTAAATATGAGAAAATTCTCTATACATTTTAGAAATGAGGCCTTTATCAGAACCCTTAAATATAATGATGATTCCCCAGTTTATTGCTGCCCTCCTAATCTTATCTGCATGAGGTTTGTTTGTACAAAACTTTTTAACTAAATATAATCAATATTATATATCTGGTGTTCAATTAAGAGTTGCAATTCTTCTTTGGACATAAATTTATTCCATCTCCACAGGTCTGAGAGGTAAACTATTCTATGTTCCTCTAATTTGTTTATAATATCACTCTTTATATACAAATCATGAACCCATTTAGATCTTATCTTGGTATGTGGTGTTAGATGTGGGTCAAGCCCTAATTTCTTCCCACCAGTTTCCAATTTTCCCAGCAGTTTTTGTCGATTAGTGAGCACTTGTCCCAAAACGTGGTGTCTCTGGGTTTATCAAACCCTAGACTGCAATAATTATTGCCTGGTTTGTCCTGTGATCCTAACCTATTCCACCGATCAACTGCTCTATTTTTTAGCCAGTACCAAATGGTTTTGATGACTGCTACTTTATAATATATTTTTAGATCTGGCACAACAAGACCACCCTCATCAGCCTTTTTGTCCAATTATTTCCCTTGAGATTCTTGACCTTTTGTTCTTCCAAATGAACTTTGCTACTATTTTTTCTAGATCTGTAAAATAATTTCTTGGGAGTTTGATTTGTATTATAATAAACAAGTAAATTAGTTTGGGTATTATTGTTATTTTTTATTATATTTGCTGGATCTACTCATGAGCATTTGATGTTTTTCTAACTGATTAAATCTGACTTTATTTGTGTGGAAAGTGTTTTGTAGTTTATTTCGTATAGTTCATGACTGTTCCTTGGTAGATAGATTCCCAAATATTTTATACTATCAACAGTTATTTTGAATGGAATTTCTTTTTGAATCTTTTGCTGCTGAACTTTGTTGGTAATATATATAAATGCTGATGATTTATGTGGAATTATTTTGTAGCCTGAAAATTTGTTAAAGTTGTGAATTGTTTCTAGCAGTTTTTTAATTGAGTCTCTAGGGTTCTCTACATATACCATCATATCATCTGCAAAGAGTGATAATTTGGTTTCTCATTACCTACTCTAATTCCTTTAATCTCTTTTTTTCCCCTTACTTCCAAAGTTAACATTTCTAATACAATATTGAATTGTAATTGTGACAGTGGGAAGGTTTGTTTCACTATTGATCTTATTGGAAATGGTTCTATTTTGTCCCCATTACATGTGATTCTTGCTGATGGTTTTAAATAGATGCTACTGATCATTTTAAGGAAAAATCCATTTATTCCTGTACTCTCTAGTGTTTTTAATAGAAATGTGCATTGGATTTTATCAAATGCTTTTCCTGCATCTATTGAGATAATCATATGATTTTTGTTAGTTAGGTTATTAATATAATTTATTATCCTAATATTGAACTAGCCCTGCATTCCAGGTAGAAATCCTTCTTGGTTATAGTTTATTATCCTGGGGATGGTTTTCTGTAATCTCGTTGTTAATATTTTATTTAAGATTTTTGCATCAATATTCATTAGGGAAATCAGTCTATAATTTTCTTTCTCTGTTTTCACCCCACCTGGTTTAGCTATCAGCACCACATCTGTATCATAAAAGGATTTTGGTAGTACATCTTATATAGTATTAGAATTTTTTTATTAATACTTTTAATTTGCAAAACATATGTATGGGTAATTCTTCAACATTAACTCTTACAAAGCTTTCTGTTACAAATTTTCCCCCCTACTCCCCACCCCTCCCCTAGATGGCAGGATATTCAATACATGTTAATAATGTTAAAATATATAGTATTAGAATTAATTGTTCTTTGAATGTTTGGTAGAATTTACATAGGAAATTGATTAATACTTTGTTCTATTTAATTTTCTAAAATGAGGCTATTTGAATAAATTATTTCCTCTTCTCTTAACCTGAAAAATCTATATTTTGTAGATAGTCCTCTGATTTCCTCTCTATTGGTAGAGTTCTCCTTTTTCATTTTTGAGACTAACAATTTGATTTTCCTCTTTCCTTTTTCTAATCAAATTAACTAAAAGCTTATCTATTTTGTTGGTTTTTTCATAAAACTAACTCTTAGTTTTATTTATTAATTCAACAGTTTTATTATTTTCAATTTTATTAATCTCTCCTTTTATTTTCAGAATTTCCAATTTGGCATTTAACTGAGGGTTTTTAATTTGCTCTTTTTCTAGCTTTTCTAATTGTAATCCCAATTCATTGATCTCTTTCTCTATTTTATGCAAGTAAACATCTATAGATATAAAATTACCCCTTATTATTGCTTTGGCTATATCCCACAAATTTTAGTATGTTGTCTCATTATTGCCATTCTCCTGGACGAAATTATTGATTGTGTCCATGATTTGCTCTTTCACTCATTCATTCTTTAGGATTAGATTATTTAATTTCCAATTAACTTTTGGTCTATTTTCTCCTGGCCTTACATTATATGTGATTTTTTATTGCATCATAATCTGAAAAGGATGCATTTACTATTTCTGCTTTTCTGCATTTGATTTTGAGGTTTTTCTGCCCAACACATCGTCAATTTTTGTATAGGTTCCATGAACCACTGAGAAAAAAGTAAACTCCCTCTATCTCCATTCAATTTTCTTCAAAGATCTATCATATCTAACTTTTCTAACACTTTACCTCCCTAACTTCTTTTTTTTTTTTATTTTGTGGTTTGATTGATCTAATTCTGAGAGAACAAGGTTGAAATCCACTACTAGTATAGTTTTGCTGTCTATTTCTTCTTGCATCTCTCTTAACTTCTCCTTTAGGAATTTGGATGCTATACCATTTGGTGCATATATGTTTAGTATTGTTATTGCTTCATTATCTATGGTACCCTTTAGTAAAATAGAATTTCCTTCCTTATCTCTTTTAATTAGATCTATCTTTGCTTTTACTTGATCTGAGTTCAGGATTTCTACCCCTGATCTTTTTATTCACCTGAAGCATAACAAATTCTCCTCCAGCTCTTTACCTTCACCCTGCATGTGTATCTATGCTTTAGATGTGTTTCTTGTAAACAACATATTATAGAATTCTGGCTTTTAATCCAGTCTGCTATTTGCTACTGTTTTATGGGAGAGTTCATCCCATTCACATTCACAGTTAAAATAACTATTTTTTTTTTATTTCCTGCCATTTTATTTACTCAAAGTTATGTTTTTTCTTTCCCCTTTCTCTTTCTCCCTTCCCCAGTATTTTGCTTTTGCTGACCACCTCCTTGAAACAGTCCTTCCCGCTTTATAGCCCCTCCAACTTTTTTACACCTTTCCCCTAATTCTTCTATTTTCTCTTCTATTAATCTATCCCTGTCTTTTCCCCCTTCCCTCCCACAGCACTATAAGAAAGGATATGTTTCTTTGTGAAACGGAATGTGTCTGATATTCTCTTTTAGACCCCAATCTAATGAGAGTAGGATTCACACAATGTTCATCCCCCTCCCTTTTCCCCTCATTTATATTAGGTTTTCTTTGCTTCTTCATGAGAGTTTACCTTATTTTTACCTCCTTTTGTTTTTACCTTATTTTAATTTCCTTTTTTTCTTTTTTTCCAGTATGATCCCTCTTCCACCTCTAGTTTCTTTTTTCATATTATCTAAGTAAAATCAAATTATACCCCCATTCTTTATGTATATCCATAATATAAACATAGTGCTCAAGAATTCTTTCCTTTTTTTCTTTTTTATGCTTCTCTTGAGTTCTGTGTTTGGACGTCAAATTTTTTGTTTAGATCTGGTCTTTTCATTAGAAATAGGTGAATTTCATCTATGTCATTAAATATCCATTTTCTTCCTGAAAGAAAATGCTCATTCTAGCTGGATAGCTTATTCTTGGCTGTAACCCAAGTTCCTTTGCCTTTCAGAATATCTGATTCCAAGCCCTTTGATCCTTTAATGTGGAAGCTGACAGATCCTGGGTGACTCTAATTATATTTCCTAGGTATTTGAATTGTTTCTTTCTAGCTGCTTTCAATATCTTTTCCTTCGCGTGATAGTCCTGAAATTTAGCCATGATATTCATTGGTTATTTAATTTTGGGGTCTCTTTCAGTAAGTGATCGATGAATTCTTTTGATGGCTACTTTACCTTCTGGTACAAAAACATCAGGGCAGTTTTTTATGATTTCCTGGAAAATTGTGTCTAACAAAGAGTAAGGTTTAAGTAAAAAAGAAAAAAAAGAAAAAGAGAAGGAGAGGTACTGGACAAGGGAAAGGAAAATGAGGTGTAATAAATGTATGGTCAGAATGAAGGTCAGAAGTAAAACACTGCGGAGGAGAGACAGGGTGAAAGGAGCAAAACACTGCTGAGGAGAGACAGGGTGAGAAGAGAGAGAAAAATATAAGCAGGAAAAAATAGGATGCAGGGAAATAAACAGTAACTATAAATGTGATTGTGAATGGGATCAATTGTCTCATAAAATGAGAGCAAAGAGCAGAGTGGATTAAAAACAAGAATCTTAAAATGTATTGGTTACAAAAAACAACAGAAGTAGAGACATATATGCAGAGTATAGGTAAAAGGCTAAAGCAGAATATCTTGTGTTTCAGCTAGAAAAACAAAAAAAGAAGTTGGGTAGTGATCTTGATCTTAAATAAACAAAAACAAAAATACACCTAATTAAAAAAGACTATGAATAAAAGCAGATATTGCTAAAAGATCACAGATAAGGAAGTAATGTCAATATGAAACATATATGCAAAATGGTATTGCATCTGAATTCTAACAAGAGGAGTTGTCAGTTAAAGTAATTTATTCTTGTCCTTTAGCTTCACCTTAATGAATTAAATAAATCTAACCACAAAATAGACACAGAAAAGTTAGAGTTGAATAGAATTTTTTGAAAAGTTAGATATTATACAACTCTGGACAAAAACTCCTTAGCCAAAAAACATTAACAAATCAGGTAAGAAAAGGAGAAGGAAAATTGGGGAAAGGAGAGTTATGCAAGAAATTATGAAAAAAAGGAAACAGATTGGATAAAAACCAGAAAAACACTACTTTAAAATAGATTTGGCAGAATCACCAAAATATATACTGAAAAAACATCTCTTTAAACGAGAGAATTGGTGAAATGGAAAAGAAATACACTAAAGAAAACAACTACTTTAAAAGCAGAACTGGTTAAGTGGAAAAAAGAGGTAGAAAAATTAATTGAAGAATAAATCCAGGATGGAGTCACAATGGCAAAGAGTAGACAGATCTTTACCTGACCTCTTTTGGGCTTCCTTCAGAATCAGACTCAGGTCAAGACTCTGAGTAGGTTTTGGAGTGACAGAACTCACAAAAATTTGGTGTGTAACAAATTTCCAGCAGAAGTTAATTTGGAATAACTTCAGGAAAGGTCTGTTTCATTTTGGTGGGGCCTGGGGATGAATTCGATGTGACTAAGCACAGGTACAGATCAGGATGGCCTAGGGCATAGAATCTGTGTGTGGGAATTTCAATGGAAGGCTCTTAGTCAAAATAAAAGTGTTAGCTATTCTGTCTTGATTTAGAAGACAGATTAATGTGAGACCTTTAGTGTAACCAAAAAAGGCAAATAGTGAACCCCTGAGTCCCAGCATAACAAGAGGTACATGGTCATGCCCACCCAGTACTGAAAGGAAGCCACCAGCACAGGCACAGAGTAATGTAAAACCCCTGTCCATCATCCTGTATAGGAAGCTTGGAACAATCTTCCCTTTGCCCTAAGAGCAGACCTCAATATTGAAAAATGAGCAAAAAACCAAGAATTCATTTTCCCATCTAGTGATGTAAACAGATTAACCTTTAAGTAATATATATTTTTCCTCTATTTACCTTTCTATACTCTATTGAGTTTTATGTTTTTAAATTAAATTTTCTGTTTAGTTCTAGTTTTTTTTTTTTTGATAGAAATGATTGAAAATCTCTTACTTCACTGAAGATCCATTGCTTCCCCTGAAAGATGATAATCAGCCTCATTATGTAGTTAATTCTTAGTTGTAACCCTAGGTCCTTTGTCTTCCAAAATATTGTATTCCAGGCCCTATGAGTCTTTCTATAGATATTGCCAAATCATGGGTAGTATTGACTGTTGCTCCTTCATATTTGAATTTTTTTTGTCTGGAAGTTTGCAGTAATTTTTACTTGATATTGTAGATCT
>JAJPUD010011843.1:10841-25700 GCA_023553655.1 Myrmecobius fasciatus
TGTAGAATATTGGGGTAGTTTTCGTTAAATAGTGTATTAAAGAATGGTTCTCTTTTTTTTTTTTTTTTTTTGGTCATTGCCTTCAGGTAGGCCAATAGTTTTTAAATTGTCTCTTATGGATCTATTTTCCAAATTGGCTATTTTTCCAATGAAGAATTTCATATTTTCTTCCATTTTTTCATTCTTTTTAGTATGTTTGACAGATTATTGCTGACATTAGCTTCTATTTCCTATGTTCTAGTTTTTACTGTGTGATTTTATTGTTATATTTTGTGCCTTTTATAATTTGGTTTATTCTCCTTTTTCAGAAGTTGCTTTCTTCAGAAAAAAATTTTTCTTCCTTTTCCAAGATGTTGATTCTCTCATGCATATCTCTCATTTCCTCTCCCATTTTTTCTTCCACTTCTTTTATTTACCTTTTAAAGTTTTTATGAGCACTTCCAAGAAGCCTCTTTGGGCTTGAGACTTATTTATATCACTCTTTGAGATTTCTTTTGTGGACAGTTTGTTCTCTACTGAATTGGTGTTTTTGTCTGCCTTGTCACCATAATAGCTTTCTATGGTCAAGGTTATTTTCTGTTTCCTGCTCATTTCGTTCCTTTTCTTTGGTATTTCCTCTTTTTTATATTGAGCTCTGCTTCTGGTATAAAGGTGGCACTATCTCAAGCTTGTTGAGTATCTCTGAGCCTTGGCTTTGAGTACAGTACCCCTTGTGTTTGCAGGGAGTAGCTTTGCCTGCTCTTGTCAGGAAACAGCCTGGTTTCCCAGAGTTTGCTTTCAAATTCTGGGACTGAAAACTGCGCCTCCCCTGCTGTGCTCTTCTATTGAGCCAGGACTGAGGACCTTAGTTGCTGATTTACTGTGATTAAGACCCTCTTACTGACTTTCCCTGAGTTCATCTGAGCCGGGCTGAACATCCTTTTCAACCCAGTGAGACAACTTTTTTGATGTTTTGTCCAGTCTATCTTAAGCTGGAGAGCAACTTCATTCCATCAGACTGTTCAGAGGCTTGGTTTTATGTAGTTTTAAAGGGAAACTGAGAGCATTTGAGCAGCTTCCTGGCTTTACTCCACCATCTTCGCTCCTCCCCCAGAAAAGTCCAATTATACTTTTTAAAAATTTAATTGCAATTGTAATTTTTTCCCATTTTACTAATTTTAAGGCGTTTTTCTCTTTTTTCCATTCCACCTAATCTGTTTTTCAAGTAATTGTTTTCTTTTTCCATTTTCCCACATCTATTTTTTAAGAAGTGGTTTTCTTCAGTATATTTTTCCCATTTCACCAAAGGAATTTTTAGTTTTTTTTTTTTTTCAGACAATTTCTGTTTTCTTTTCCAAACTCTCCTGCAATGCTCTCATTTCTTTTCCTCACTTTTCTTCTCTTTTTTAATGTCTTTTTAAAAAAATTCTTCTAAGAAACTCTTTTGAGGTGGAGGCTGTTAATATCCCATTTGAGACTTTATCTGAAGACATTTTGCCTTTAGTGACCTCAGGGTTTGGGTTCTGTTCTTCCCTGTATCCATAGTAACTATCTGTGTCACAGGTCTTTCTTTTTTGTTCACTTTTAAAGGTTGAAGTCTATTTCTAGGGCATAGGGAAACTTGTTTCAATCTTCTTCTGCAGGGTTACCGGGACTTCTAACTGCTCTGGGTCTGCTGCTGCTGCAGGCTTTCCCATTGCACTGGATATCCCTGAAGATGTCCTGCCAGTTATGCTGATGTTCTTGGACTCACCATTTTCATTCTGTAGGTACGTTGGAAGTCTCACAGATAATTTGCTGATCTTCTGAACCAGAACAGAGTGTCCAACACTGTTGTATTTTGTCTAAAAGCTTCCCACTAGTTTCCTATGGGGCCTCTTGGTCATGGGCCTCCCAGCACCCTGCCTGTTGGGCCTTGTCCCCCACTCCTTTCCAATTGAAACAGATATTTTTTGAACTTCTTCAAGGTATCTTCTGCCAGAAATTTGTTACACTCCCAAGTATTTATGGATTTTACTATTACAAAATCTGTACAGAGGCTTGATCTAGTATTGGTTCTTAGGGAAGCCAGGAAGAGTTCAGGCAAAATCCTGTCTGCTGTCATCTTGGCTGTGCTTCCATGTCTAACTCTTCATGAAAAATTGCTTTGCAATTTCCTTCTAGAGATCATTTTTCAGAAAAAAAGGAATCTAAGGCAAATTGGGTTAAGTGATTCATGAAGGATCACACAACTAGTAAGTGTCTGAGAGCAGATATGAACTCAGGAAGATGAATCTTCCTTTCTCAAAGCCCAGCTCTCTATCCACTCTGCAACTTATATTTCCTATACAATATTAGGTTATAAGATTGTTATGGTCAGTTAAAGATTTCTTGAGGACTGGATATATTTTATTGAAAATTCATTCACGAAGAGTGTGTCAGTTGTTCAAGGAACAACTATGCTATATTAAGAGTTTTATTACTAGAAGAGCTGATTATGAGGTGTTTATCTGGGGACTTGTGAAAACTTTTGATTTGAATTTTTGAATTTATTAGTTATAAAGAGATAGTGATGAGAAATAAAACCAAACAGATGAAATCACAGCTTCCTTGAAATATTAAAGTTTGGATTTCTCAAATTAGAGTTGTACATTTTATATGAAAATATGTTTTAATCTTAATTTATTCATTTCTATTAATGTCATTATATTCTCCCCACAGATGATCCAAGTATAACCAAGCTATATTCATTCCTCATGCTACTATATGAGTAGTTAAACTGTTTATTCAAACTCTCTGTATGACCTTCATTTCCTTTGTGAAATTTAAGAATCCCAAGGAATTGCTGTCAATTGGGCCACCAGAAAAAAATTCCTTCTCATGAGAAGAGAACAGTGTATACAAACACAAAACAAAACAAAACAATTCAGGTAAATAGAGGAAAAATTCAGAATTATAAGGTTATTGCATGTAAAACTGAAAAAAGTTTCCACTGCATTGATTTTACATAAAGCCATGAAGGCAATCATAGGCATGATGAAAATCACCTTTTATTAGAATTTGATAAAATGAAATGATTAATTTATTTAGAAGTGAAAAGCTTGAGTGCTGGAGTAATCATTTTATGAAATGATCATTGCTGTAATGAAATCTGAACAAGGGACCTTGGAGACTATTTGACACTGGATTTATTCTGGCAGCACAAATGAAAATAGCCCAGGTGTAACAAACTAGATTTTTTTTCTTCATTGAATATATAGAGGTATGTGGAGTAGGGCTCTTGGATCCATGCACTTTTCATATTATATACATAATTATCTCCACCATCACCATCACCATCATCATCATTTTCACAATCATCCTCAAAATATTAAAATCTTGATTACATTTATTCTAAACTAGTAAAGAAGTCTGTAGAGCTCTAGCTTCAATAAATAGATTTTCAAATCTATGCACAATACAAAATAAATCAAAAGCACCAAGCTTCTTGTTTCAACTCAACATTCCTCAGTTTCTGTTTTATATTGTTTGATATGTAAATGACTATTAATTTTTTTTTTCTGTACAGAAAAAAAATGAAAGAAATGAGAATTGTGGGAAAGATTGCATCAGTGTTTTTACCAAATGCATGTATAACAATTTATCCATTCCAAAAAAATTGCTTACAGCCTAGAAGCTCTTAAATTTGTCAGTGTCTCTGTGAATAATAACCATTGTTCAAGAAGCAAAACAGGAGAAAAGTTTTGAAGTCTGCTTAATTGATCAGGAATGAAATTTGTCAAGACAGACAAGGGTAAATGTTTTCCCACTTAGGAACTTACACACAGCGTCCCTTTTTAATTAAAAATAAAAGGAGAGACAGCTGCAAAACAAACACTACTGCTCTGTGTGGGAGCCTTATTACTTCTTTTCTTCTGTAGTTATTGCTACAATTATTTTTTTTTAAATCTTTTGAGTAGAAGTTGAAAATTCTATACTCCAACATTATCCCTGTCAACACTGATTAATTAAGTTCAGGATTTATTGAGCACACATTTACTATATCTCATTTACTGAGTTGTAAAGACACTATTGTCTTTCACAAGACAATAGTGAAAAAGTCCTTGTGAAATAGTAAAATCTGTCCTTGAAAAGCTTACATTCTATGAAAAAAACAAAGTGTGTAATATGCATTAATGGAAATACAAAGTGATTCTAAATTATAAGTGAATGTGTACACACAAGAACAATATGCATATATTTATATTATGTAGGAATCTAGGTGGCTGAAGGAATAGACTACTGGAAATGGAATTAGGCAGATTTATCTTCATGAGTTCAAATCTGGCCATACACACTTGCTAACCATGTGACCTTTGGGAAGACCCTTAACACTGTGTGCCTCAGTTTCTCATCTGTGAAATTATCTGAAGAAGGAAATGTCAAACCACTCCAATATCTTTGCTAGGAAACCCTCCAAATGAGATCATGAAAAGTTAGACATTATTTAAAATGATTGAACAATGAAACAAAAACATGTATTTATTTAGTTATATAGATCTATATTGGTTTAAATCTATATCTACATATACAAATTTGCATATATATTTCCTTGTAAATATTTATGTAAATAGATGCAGGTATTTTTATGGATGATCTCATCAGGGTTTTCTTTTAAAGGCACATTTGAGAAGCCTTCAAAGTAGCTTACATAACAGCTTATAATTTCTCTCCATTTCACAAACCAATGACAAAATACAAATTAATAAGGAAATCACCTTATATAATACTTCCTAATACCTTATTGCTAAATGGAAATGACGTGTCTAAAAGGCTAAATTACTTATCCTGTCTATGACTGCTTTTCCCACAACAATTCTGTGGCAGAGTTTAGGCATTTTTCTCATTATTGAGGTTATTTTTCCATGAAAATTTACATTGGTTATGCCCAGAATTATACAATTGTGAAGTATCTAATCTGAGATATAAACCAATTAGTCATTCAAAAAGGATTTATTAAATGAGATATGTCACTATGACAGGCAGTTGGCTAAAACAAATTCATTTTCTGACTCCATATTGAATTCTACTAATCATGTGATTTGGAGGTTGAAAAACTTTTGAGATCCTATATTATGGCCTCTCATTTGTCAATGGTTATTCTTAATTTGAAACCCACTGCTTCTAGGACTTTATCTATGTCTTGCCATAGAATACAGATGCCAATCTTTTTTTTAAAATAAATCAGATTAAGTTTGATTTAGCTTTTCCCTCTTTTTTCTTCATTTTTCTTCTATTTAAAATTTTTATACTATATATTCAGATTGTATTCTATTAAAGCACAGAGACAAGTTGTCCTATCTAAATTTTTATTTCAGACATTAATAAAATAAATGAATAAATACATCAGTACTAAGCAATCATGTTTTGGCACTATACTAGAAACCCCATGGGAAATAAAGATTGAGTGTTTTATGAATACTCTTTGAATTAGCTAATTAAAGATTTCTTCAATCTAATCAATAGCAGTTGGGGGAGATCTAGCCCATAATACATCTCATCTTCATTAAAATGGCATTGAAAGCTTTGTCAATTATCTTTTCTACTTTTTTTGGAAAGTAGATGAACAGTGCTATAATATTTCCATGTTGTAATCCTCATAGACTTGTAGTAAGAAAATATCTTTAAAATCATAAGATATGCTATTGAAATTTTTATCACTGTTAGAAAAATTTTGTAAACATTAAAATGAAAGTATTATAAAATCTATTTTTAATAAAATATTCTGGCAAATCAACTGGTAAAATAATCATATTTATTGTCATTTATTAAGCCTTAAATATTTTATATCTGTAAAAAGGAAATTACATGTTTCTTTTGATTCAGTAGTCGATTCAATATTTTGATATATAGGTTGACATTTAATTCTTCATCATTAAACCATAATATAATATTAAATATACTTTGATGAGCTATTTTTTGAAGTGTAAATTTTATTTTAATCCATAGATTTTTCAGTGGGGCTTGCTTGCTGGCCACTAAAACATATTTATATCCATAACACCTAATTAAATTATTAACCTTAAATCATACATGGCAAACCACAAAGAGGTATTATTAATAATTTCCATTTGAAAACTTTTCGATAGCAGTGAATATTCTGCTTCTCAACATGTAAATATGTTTACTATTAGTAGTAACAGTAGCAATACTGGGCATACTGGTGCATCCCCAGCCCTGGTCTGAGCCAGATCTCTGAATTAGTGTCAGTACTATTTACTTCTAGACCTCTCAATCCAGAGACACCAAAGAAGATCTGGAAGATGAGCAGGAAAAGTCAGTGGAACCAGGATGGAATGCAGCATACAATCCCAGTACAACCCCAGACCTAGCCCGGACCCCAGTCAGGGATGGGAAAGCTCTGTATCAGTAGCAAGAAGTGCTGGAGGCTTCTAAACTTCTGCTCTGTGGGAAACCAGGGAGCACTCTGAAGGTTAGTGACAAGGGTCTATGGCAATAGGTTGGGAGTTTGGTGTGCAGTCCCAGTTAGCAGAGTCCCAGTTCAGGCCAGCACACTAAATCTTACAGCTATAATGGAGCATGGACACACCTACAAGCTCCAGGACAGAAAGAAGTGCTTGTGGTCAGATTCCTAGAAGGATCTCTGAAAACAGCTGCACAAAAAACCTTTAATTTGGGACAATGCACCCTACACACTGGAAACAGAATCCTACTTTCTTGAAGAGCTAAAAGCTGAATAATAGGCTAGGAAAATGAGCAGAGTATCAAAAATGTTTCTGACCATTGAAAATTATTGTTATGACAAAGAAAAATCAAAACACATACTCAGAAGATGTTAAAAAAGTCAAAATGCCAACATCCAAAGCCTCCAAGAAAAATAAGAATTGGGCTCAGTCCATGAAAGAGTTCAAAAGGGATTTTAAAATCAAGTAAGAGAGACAGATGAAAAATTAGGGAAGAATGGATAGAAGTACAAAAAGAAATACAAAAAAACTAATTAAGAGAAGAATGTCTTACAAAGCAAAATTGACCAATTGGGAAAGGAAGTACAAAAGCCTACTGAGAAAAATAATTCCTTAAAAATAGAATTGAGTAAATGGAAACTAATGACTTTATAAGAAATTAAGTATAATAAACAGAAACAATTTTTTAATGGAAAAAATGTGAAAAATCTCATTAGAAAAACAACTGACCTGTAAAATAGGTCCAGGACAGATAATCTAAAAATTATTGCTCTACCTAAAAGTCATGATCAAAAAATAGCCTGAACATCATCTTTTAAGAAATTATTAAGAAAAAACTGTCTTAATATTCTGGAATAACTGGGTAAAATATAAATTGAAAGAATTTACCAATCATCTCCTGAAAGAGATTCCAAAATGTAAACTCCCAGGAATATTATAACCAAATTCTGGAACTCCCAGGTCACATAGAAAATATTTCAAGCATCTAGAAAGAAACAATTCAAATATAGTGATGCTTCATTCAGGATAGCACAAGATTTAGCATCTTCTCCATTAAAGAGGCTTTGATTATGATATTCCAGAGAGCATTGGAGCTAGGATTGCAACCAAGAATCACCTAATCAGCAAAACTGAGTATAATCCTTCAAAGGAAAAGGTGATCATATATGATTTCTTAATTGTAGGTGGGGAAGAGGGAGATAACCTAGAACTCAAAAATCTTACAAACAATCCAATAAAATGAAAAACAAATAAAATTAGCAACGAAAATCCTATAATTATTATAGAAGAAACAGTTTTGAAGACAGATAAAACCAAAGTTACAATTTCTTACCAAAAACCCTTACTTTTAAAAAGACATACACATGAAAAAAACTGTCCAGATTAGCTCTCTGAAGGATCTTGGAACAAGCCTGACTCCTTGGTCTTAGTGGAGGAGTAATGAGGCAGGGTCCCATGTGCAGGGTCAAGCATGGAGTCCATTTATTTCAAGTTCTCTCAGCCCCAAATACTTTAGTAAAACTATATCAACACAACACACTGAGCATGTTCTAACTCTAGTATGATTATATTCACTACAACACACTGGGCATGTGCTACCCATGCTAAACACCCTGCTATTATTATGTAAATGCATCTTTTACTACAAGTATCTTTGCTTCAAGTAGAACACAGGTTGTTATGCCCCTCCCACCCTTTACTCCCCACCCCAACTTCCTAGGAAGACCGAGATGCCCCAAGGGGAGATAAGAGCTGAACCAGACATTGTCAGCAGTTTCCCTCTGGGCTGAACAGTCTTATATCTCACCTAGAGTTCCCCCACTGTCTGTGGCTTTCTATACAAATGTGTCCTTTTCCTTTTTTCATGATTTCTTTGGAATACAGATTTGGTTATAATATTGCTGGATCAAAAACTATGTAGTTTTATTGCTCTTCAGATTCCAAATAGCTCTCCAGAATGGTCAGACCAATTCACAACTCCACCAACAATGCATTACTGTTCTGATTCTCCTATATTTATCATTTTTCTTTTCTGTCATATTACATTATTTAATAGGTATGATTTGGTACCTCAGAGTTGTTTTTAATTTGCATTTCTCTAATCATAGTGACTTAGAGAATTTTTTCATATGGCCATAGTTTATTTTTTTTTTAAACTAAAAATTGTTCATTTCTTTTTACCATTTATCAATTGAGGAATGACTTGTATTCTAATAGAAGTGCCTCATTTCTCTATACATTTGAGAAATGAGGCTTCTATTAGAAAAAAAATTAATTTATAAATAATTTCATAACTTTCTGCTTTCTTTATAATCCTGATTGGATTGGCTTTGTTTGTACAAAAGCCCTTTTAATTTAATGTAATCAGAGTTCTCCATTTTCTATTTCATAATGTCATCTATTTCTTGTTAGATCATAAATTCTTCCCTTTTCTACATATCTGACAGATCTACTATTTCTTACTCTCCTAATTTTCTAATGTATCACCCTTTATGTTTGAATCATGTACCCATTTTGATCATATTCTGGTATAGGATGTGAGATGTTAGTGTATGTGTGCTTTCTGCCATACTAGATTCCCTGAAGTCTTTGTCTAATACTGACTTCTTATCTCATAAGGTGGAGTCTTTGGGCTTATCAGACAACAAATTACTATTGTCATTGACAACTGTGTCTTGTGTACCAAATATATTCTAGTGATCCATCACCCTATTTCTTAGCCAAATTCAGATAGATTTTATTATTGCTGATTTATATTATTGTTTTTAGTTATGGTACAGCTAGGCCAACTTCTTTAGCATTTATTTTTCATTAATTCCTTTGAAGTACTTGGTCTTTTTTACATTTGAATTTTGTTCTTATTTTTCTCAATTCCATAAAATATTTTTGGGTAGTGTTATCGGTATGGCACTAAATAAGTAAATTAATTTAGGTAGAATTGATATTTTAATTTTCTTAGCTCAGCCTACCTATCAGAAATTGATGTTTTCCAATTGTTTAGATGCCACTTTGTGTGAAAAGTGCTTTAGAGTTGATTTTATACAACCCTTAGGCTGGTCTTGGCAGACACACTCTACCAATGTCTACAGTTGCTTTAAATGTAATTTCTCTTTGTATCTTTTGCTGATTTTTTTTTGATATTACGTAGAAAGAACAATGATTTATATGAATTTGTTTTATATTCTGCAACTTTGCTACAGGTCATTAGTTGATTCTTCAGTATTCTCTAAGTATACTATCATATCAAACTCAATAATTGATTCTCTAGGATTCTCTAAGTATACCATCATATCATTTGAAAAGAGTGATGGTTTTATTTCCTCATTGACTATTCTAATTTCTTCATTTTTTTTAATTATTGCTAAACATTAATAGATATTTTCTTAACCAAACAGGAGATACAGGCAATTACAAAAAGATAAAATAAAAACATTATTTGAATTTGAAAAACTTTTGTATTGATATCATTAATAGAGTGAGGATCACAATGTAAATGATCAAATGTAGAAATGTTTTAAATCAATTTTATTTTATAAGGTTTATTATTATTTAAAAGAGATATGGTTAAAGGATTTAAATATTTCTCAAAAGAAGAATTGCAAAGTATTTGTAAACACATGAAATAATGCTCTAAATCTTGAATAATAAGAGAAATATAAATGAAAGAACTCTGTTGTTTTATGTTATATTCTATAATTTTGTATTGGAATGATAAACACACTAATTCATTGTTGATGGAGCTTTGAAGTAATGTAGCTATTTTTGAAAGCAATTTGGAATTATTCAAATAAAATGATTAAAATATCCATATTCTTTGAATCAAAGATTAAATTACTGAATTTATACTCTAAGGAAGCTATTGATAAAAGGAAAGATTTCATTCCCATATGTATCAAAATTGGACTACTTGGCCTATATTCACCCATCTTCTTTCTAAAAAGTACTTTATTTTTCTCAATTCATGAAAAGATAGTTTTCAACATTTATCTTTGAAAAACCTTTTGTTCCAAATCTTTCTCCCTTTCCTACCCTCTTCCCTTTCCCCACAATAATAATCTATATAATATAGATTAAACATGTGCAATTCATCTAACCATATCTCCATGTTTGTCAAGCTATTTAAAAAAAATCAGATCAAAAAAAAAAAAAAAAGCATGAGAAAGGAAAATAAGCAAACAACAAGAAAAGTTGAAAATACTATGCTTTGATCCACATTTAGTCTCCACAATTCTCTTTCTGGTTGTGTAAGGCACTTTCTATCACAAATCTATTGGAATTTCCTTGAATCATCTATGAATTACTTTCCATGTTTAATTTTCTATTTCTTTAAGTAAATTACCTCCAAATCCCTTCCACTTCTATATTGTGCTGATTTTCATTTTACAGAAAATAATGAGACACAAAAAGATAAAACAGAATAATATAATGAGAAGAATTCTCAATTTCAAGCAAACATGATTTGGCTTGAAATTCTCTTTTTGATTTTTAATATTCATATAATAATTAGTACTTAATGCTAAATTTAGCTGAAACAATAACATATGTGAGTTTGGAAAATTTACTTAACATTTCTGAGTCTCAGCCTACTCATCTATAGAGTGAAGGAGTTGAATTAGATTATCTTTGAGGTTTCTTCATCTATAACACTTATGAAATAATTTTAAAATAGATGTTTTCTGGAAACCCTGAAAAACCCATGTCTTTCTCAGTAACTTGCAAACAGTTGACAATTAATTTATTTGTGGCCTTGAATTGTTTTGTTTTGTTTTGTTTTTGTTTTTTTTTTTGCCTTACAGCTTGATAATGGCAGGATTAGGATTAGACCCTAAGTCTTTAACTTTAACTCCTAATATGTGCCGGTGATCTCTGTGATATATGAGAACACTCACCAGTTTACGAACAAAGACAAATTTGTCATTAAAATATAACATAGACGTCAAAAGCAGGCATTGGAGATAGCGTTATATGCTTTTGAAACATATATTATGATGCAATGGCAAATGAATCTTTATTCACAAATTAACAATTTCTTCAGAAGAATATCTGATAGTATCATGGACCATTTTCCTGAAGTTATTCAGCACTAAATATATATCACTGTAGTCATTTAATCGCTCCCTCCCTATTTAGAACTGGTAGCTGAACCAATAGGGATGAGAAGAGTGGTTTGAATTTTGACAGAGCTTTCAGTGTTTACACCTGCCAAAGTCTTATCTTCAAATAATTGACTGATGAGGTCATCATTTAAGTCTGCTTCTGCTAGCAAGATTTGCCAGATTGCTGTGGCAGTCAATTATATAAGAAAAAATAATCTGTGATTTTTTTTTGTACCTGTGTATGTGTCTATGTTTGTGAATACACACACAGACATATACACATGCTACAGAGAAAGGTTGTGTTTGTATGTGTATATAAAATTTGTGTGTGTGTTTAATAATCAGGAATTCTGTTATGATCAGAAGCTTGTTTAGATGCTTTCTACAATAAAGTAAAAAAGTTAGGCAATACATTCATTTTCTAAATAGAATTTTTGGTATGAAAATACCAATGCAACTACTTGAGAAACATTCTGCATTTATGTATATACATATATTTTGTTTTCTTTCAGAACTATGTAATTGCCATGAGGGTCTGGCTGTTGTCATTCCTGTAGATAATTCTCCAATGCTAAGTCTGGGACCTAGAATAGCACAGGTGCTTAGCAGATATTCATTAAATTTAATTGAAGATGTTAATAGCAAATTAAGGTAAAAAATATATATATCTACATGCATGCAAGTATGCATGCATACATTTGTTACATTCATATAAATATATGCATCCTTGTGTTGAAAGTATTACATATACAATTTATATGCATTTATGCCTGTGAAATATATCACAGTAATGTATACAAATATATCAATAATTATTTACCAAAAAAATTGGAGATAATATGATTTTGAAATTGACTTAAACACTTTTGTTTTTCTTGTTACATACCAGTACAATTTCATGACTATTGGGATTAGGATAGCAGCAAATTCTATTCTATTAGAATACAGCTGGAACAAAAGGCAATTTAGGTAATCATGAATATCTTTTGTTAGTCATTTTAATTTATGTTTCTCATTACTTAGTTTTCAATTTTAAATCCTGAAGATTTAAATGAAAATAATTCTAAAAAACTATCTGTGCATTTCTCCCTCCCTTTTCCCACTAAGAATAAACAATTCTAACTATTGCTCATTTGGGAGAGGAAAAAGGGAAGAGATAAAGGGAGAATGCATAGAATATATTGCTTTTCTGCATTTTGTTCCAGCTTTTTCTTTTAATTTTCATGTTTTCTTCAGGTAGCATTAGGGCATAGATCTTGCCTGATTTTCTAATAAAACAGAATTTCAGGAAGCAGAAAATATCCTTAATTCTTCTGGGAATTCAACTCTAATGTGAGTGCAACAGCAGGTAATCCAAAAGTGGAGAAAGATCTAAAGTAGGAAAAAAAATGGAAGGTGAGAAAGATCCAAAAAAGGGGAACAACAACAACAACAAAAATGTGAAAGGATATGTCAAAGCTAAGAAGAGGAAAAAAGGAGTAGGTAGATAAAGATGCTTTGACATTGGGGGTTTGTTTGTTTTTCTTAAGGGTATATGAGCAGTTGGAAAATCACTCTGACAAAGGGTTATGTTAAAAAAGTAAACAAAACTACTGAAAAGTTGGGGGAAAATAAGAATTGTTAAAAAGTGCAGTGTCCAGAAACAGTCATGATAAGGAGACTTGCCTGAATGTGAATGCTTGGTTAGCTAATTTCCAATTTCACAGTACTTCTCTTATATGCTACACATCATAATATGTGAACAAATGTGCCAAAAATACTTACCAAGTGATTTTTTAAAAATAAATTTCCATTTACAATAAATATAAAAGGAACTACCATCATTTGCTATGTCAGGGCTTTCTGTTTTGAATCATTCCTTTCATCCTTGGTGTTTTTCTAGCAAAGATTTTCATAACTCTCACAAAAGTAATTTTATAGGTGTTTACTCAGTCTCACCAATTAGAATGTGGAAATCTAGAGCACTGCTGCCAAGTTAAAAGCAATATCATTATCATGAATAACAAAAGAAAAAGAGAATTAAAAAAAAAGAAATTCATGATTTCTGCTTTTTTTCCTTCTTTGGAAAGTAGCTGCCACAATATTTTTGTATATCAGGTGTACATATATAAGTTTCAGCACAGGTGTTCCAGATATTCCCAAGATAATTTTTTCCTATTTAACAATTTGCTAAATGCCTACGATGAAAATTACTGATATAACACTTTGATTTTGCACTTACATTATATTAATTTTTCAAATGAAGAAATTGAGTCTCAGAAAGTTAAACAATTTGTCCATTAGAATAGAGCTAGTTACTTGTTAGAGAAGCAAGATTTTGTGATTTTAAAACAGCATGCTAGTTTCCTACCAAAACAATCTATATTTTGTAGAAGACATTACCATAGATACTAGAGAAGATTCAAATGTAAATCAAAGATGGTTAATATTTTAGTAGAGCAAAACAAACAAATATAATGCATTGCCTTTTATAAGAATAAATGTATCCTGTGTGTATAACTTTCTGGCTATATTCACTCTGAATTCACATTTCTCCAGTGTTGAACAAAGAATGACTTGGGAGAGAACATAGATTCTGTTACCCCTTAGAGACTAAGAGGGGAAGGAAGCTAAAGACTTTTAGCATGTTGGAAAGCAAAAGATTAAATGCTGACTGGGAGAATCATAGAATATTAAAGTTGGAAATCAAACAATCTCAGGAATCCTACAACATATAAGTCAAAGTCTACATTTAAATATGGGTGATGATGATGATGATGATAATGATGATGATGTCATTTCTAAAAAGCAAATGTCTAGTGTCTGTTTAAAGACCTCCAGTTTTAGTAAAATCACTTTATTCTCAAACCATCTATTGCCTCTTTGAACAACTCTATTAATTTTGTTTTCCTTATAATGAACTGAAATCTATTAATCTTTAAAAACATACAATGCATCTCTTTCTTTCCAAATGAAGAAATGCAACTTGAGAAACCTTTATTTTTGTTATTAATACATTAGAAACTGTCATTTTCTTCATTTAGAAATTTCTGATATGGAGACTGCAACAGTGTGCATCTCCTCAAATACTGGATTTCAAGACAGAAATTCAATTGAAAAGATCAGAAGAAAATGATAATGCATTTTTAAATATTCTTTTGTTTATTCTAACGAATCTTAATTCTTTCTTTCTTTCTTTTTTTTTTTTGCTGAAGCAATTGAGGTTAAGTGACTTGCCGAGGGTCACACAACTAGGGAATGTTAAGTGTCTGAGACCAGATTTGAACTCAGGTCCTCCTGACTTCACGGCTGGCGCTCTATCCACTGCACCACCTAGCTGCCCCTTAGTTTCAATTTCTTCA